>LPNX010585000.1:94778-123575 GCA_001517045.1 Pseudotsuga menziesii
TCCGGTCTTTAATGCGACCAAGATTTCAAAGGATACAAATTATACTCATTCTCCCAAGAGTTATTTCCGTCATGGATTCAAGGGTTACTTGTTGATTAGATGAGGGTCGATTCTAACCACCTACATGTAAAATAGAGACTGAATATATCTCCTTGTATTTACACCTAGACCAGTGACCAATTAAATAAGTGATTTGAAAGGATTTTACTTCCGAGCTATCAAATTGTTGAGTGTAACCTTGAGAATGGGAGTCTTCATTATCATGAGCAATATGATCACTTTCATTTTGACGGGGCTTACATAGAGTTTTCAATTTGGGTTTTTTCATTAACTATGACTGAATCACCCTAGGGAAAAGACACAGACACTTGTTTTTCTCAGTAATTCATCGGTAAAGACTGAATTTTCAAGTTCGAGAGCAGAGGTAGGGTTAATGTCATGAGGAACATCATGAACTTCCTTTTGGGAAGTGTCATTCTATTCAGGAAGGGTTTCTTCAAAAACATTTCTCATAACAAATTCATGCCAATTATCCCTAACAAGTTCAAAATATATTCTATAAAGATGTGAATCAACCCGAAATGCTATAATCTGCGAAAAGGGAAATCTGAGGCCTTTTGGACTTAAACTTCATTCAAACCTAGGCACAAAGGGGATATTACCCACATATAGTTTAGTGCCCTCAGGAAGAGGAGGATAGTCCTGGTCTTCAACTGTCTCTTGCTCTGCTTTGCTCTCTGTACCAATTGCTACATCTGATTCTTCCTCCTGAACCGCTTGAATTCCCCCCAATTGCTCTTCCGATTCTTTTCCTTCTGAAACTCCTGATGCAGGGGGGGGATCCTCCACTTCTTCTTCTGCTTGCACCAAAGGAATATCCTGTGCCTCCTCTACCACTTCTGCCACCACTGGTGAATCCTGTGCCAATGATATAATTCTTAGGACCCGCCTCCTACCCGAAACAGGGGTCAAACAAGAAATCCTATGGCGAGCATGGGATATCCCGGAATGACAAGGGGCAGCCATTGGCAAGGCCATCATAGGAATCCTTGAACAAGGAGCCTTCAGACATGCTGAACCTCCTCCTAAAGCTGTTACTATTTTTGCTTCTAATGAAGGCAGCACTTGGGTAGTCGCCATTGAAAAGCATGAAGCTGCCATCTTCACAAAAACCTCAAAAAAACCTGCCCTAAAACCTTGCAAAAATTCTAAAACTGCAAAAGGATCCTATAACTTCATTGGATAGTGTCTAATTCTTCATCAATTTCACTTTTACCTAAAAACTTTAGGTGCTTGCTTAAGGGAACTCAGAACTTTTCCACGCTGCTAGCTCTGCCGATTCCTCCTCTGCCTTAGTTTCCATTGCCTTTGTTGGTGGTTCCAAACGGGGTTAACCACTTTGCTACTATGCCATCCATGTCTCTATGTCCTGTGCTCCTACCGTGTTTACCTGAGCTGTCTCCGCTACTTTAAATTCATAAAAACCTTGTTTTAGTAGGGCCGACACATAAATTCCCTCCCTATTTGGGTACTAAAATGGATGTATAATAAAAAAAATTGCTATTTTGGGAAGTTGCCATTGCTTAAGCGACGACTAAAATGGATGTATAATAAAAAAAATGGCTATTTTGGGAAGTTGTCGTCGCTTAAGCGACGACTAAAATGGATGTATAATAAAAAAATGGCTATTTTGGGAAGTTGTCGTCGCTTAATCCGTCTCTTAAGCGACGCTTGCCAATGCGCCGTCTCTTAACCGACGGTTATGAGAATAGTCGTCGCTTCACCGACGCTTGTGGCCACATTTACAAAAAAAAAATGTATCCTTGTGATTTTTGGTAAGTTTAAAAAGAAAAATCCACGCGCCATCGGATTTTTCCGTCGGATTTTGGATCGAAATGTAGTAGTGTCTATCTAACCTATCCTAGGGAGAAATATTGTAATTAATGATGAGTAATGTACTATAAAACATGCATTTAGAATATTACAGATAGTTTTTCATATTTTAGAATACATGAATAAGTAGAAAGATAAACAAAGATATAGCTCATTGTCAGTTAAAACATTCATTGCTCAAATAGACTGTGGAAGTTTCACAGAAATAAACAGGAAAACAATCATAACATGAAATAACTTGTAAGTTAGAACAATCTCATAGTTCATAGAAAAAGATGAAACAGAAGTAGTTCAACATTCAACCAATCTATGGAAAGCATTTGAGACTCCACAGTGCCTTCTCCAGCAGAAAATATATCTTCTTTATTATAAGAGGAAGTAGTTCTTCTCACAATAACATTTCAGAAAGATAGCATGAAAAAAGGTCCTCTACTCTATCGACTTGATCTCTATTTATACAAATTCAAATGTATATTGGTTTCCCTTGCCCTTTGGGCTTCTTTTACAAATCAGTTACAAAAATGCCTTTGTCTCCTAGTCGACATGCTAACTTATGAAAATATTACAAAATGTATTAATAAAACCAAAATACTAAGTGGACCAAGACACATCATTTATGAATTTCTTCCAAATATTTGCATTTGTCACTATAGTCTCGAACCCTGATGGCTCTAGGAACCTGATAGTGATCTCATGTTTGGAAACTTGGACTTTTATATTTCCCACTCTATCTGGAATCAAATGAATTTTATCTTCCAATAAATGATTGCTCACTGTTACCTGGGATATTACAGTTTTCAGCACCTTTTCATCCAAACCTTTGACCTGTTGAATACCCAGTTCATCTTCCTGCCATCTGACCTGCAATTGCTTTAAAAATCCTTCATGATCAGGAAATTCTTCTAACCTTTTCTTTGCAGATGTTTGACAATGATTGTAAGTAGTGAGAACTTTTTTGCAGAATTCTGCACAAACACCTTTAGTCCTCCGAACTTCCTTTACCAATTCCTCTGCTACTTTACTCTTGAATTCAATCAGTTCATACTCTAGCTTCACTGTCTCTAAGTCCTTGATGGGTGTATTAGCTGGAGGTTCCTTGGTTGTTAATTCCAACCAAGTCAAACTTCCTTGTAGAATTTCCAGGATATCCTGGGTCCTATCTAAAAAGTAAGAAGTTGTACTCACAATTTCTTCCAACCTTGTCTCTACCTATTGAATTTTCAACATCTCATCTTCTATTTGAAGTTGCATCTAATGAATTTTACTTCTAAATGTGAGAGCATTCATCTTCAATGGCATCTAATGAATTTTACTTCTGAGTGTGAGAGCATTCATCTTCAATGGCTCAATATCTGTTTTCTACTCATTGACTACTTTTAATAAAACTTCCAGTGAAGCTTTCTGAGTCTCCAATGCTACTACTTGGGTTTCATAATGCTTGGCTTTCCCCTCAGCAGTAGTCTTCTGCATCTCTATTTATGCCACTTTATTTTCCAGACTTCCTTTCTCCTTGCTCAATTCTTCAATTGATGATTTCAAACTATCTCGTTCTACTTCTAAGATATGATGTCTTTGTTGAAGTCTTTCAAACTCTAACAAGGTTGCCTCATATTTTCTTTTAGACTCTCTTCCTACCTTTTCTTCCTTCCTCAGCACTTCTTTCATTTCAACCATCTTTCCTTTGTATTGCTCAATGTTTTCTAGAAGCCTGCCCACATTGTGAGCATTTGCATGGGCATTTTCAATGCCCATAGAAGCTAATTCCTTGGGATTCTCTTCTACATTTTTCATGACTATTCTCTCCGTCACTGTGGTGACCACTGGATGAGCTCCTACCTTCAAAGGTTTCTCTGTCCTCCATACAATGGACTTCATTTTAGGATCAAAACAAATGTCCTCCAAACATGCTACATCGTATTTCTTTGAAGGTGTAAAAGGTACGAGTCCCATTTCAGCTATGGGCACATGACCTCCTGTTAGGATGCGGCTAGATGTGGATGGCAGGTTCTCTAAGTTAGCCCGCATAGGGATTTGTTCTAAACCTCCACCACCTTGAACTTCATTAGTATCCTGGACTTTCCCTCCTGTATCTCGCATGCCTTGATCGAAGCTTGAATCTCCTTTAGCCAAAGCCTTCTCTAACTATTCCATTCTCTTCAAAACAACCTTTGTGCTCTTTCTTTCAGCAGCTTCTGCCTTATCCTTCTGTGCTTCTTCTGCCAACAACATTTTTTCCCCTACTGCAAGCCTATGAGTGCTTTCTTCTTGGTCTTTCTTTACAACTTCCTCACCTCCTTCATCTAGCTTGGGGTTATTGCTGCTACTTCCTTTAGAACCAAATGATTTTCCTTTTAGCCTCTTGCTTAAGGATGCCATACTATAGACATTTCTGAATACTTGCTCTTCTTTGTCTATGTAATTTGCATACTCAAAATGTACCTTGTGAGTAGCCTTGTGAGCTTCAACCTTTCCTTGTGAATCATTCCTATGGAATCTTTTCTCCCCCAAAGTGGAATATTTCCATCTCTTTGACAAAATCCAGAGCACTTTTGACTTTGTTAAACTTGTAACTTCCCATGTAAAAGGGTACTGGTGGGAAAACCGCTTTGTTGATATCAATCAAATTGCTTCCAAAACCATCTAGGAATACCTGTCTGACTGCCTATTTCAATACTATATAGTCTGTTGCATACTC
This sequence comes from Pseudotsuga menziesii, assembly GCA_001517045.1. Taxonomy (NCBI): domain Eukaryota; kingdom Viridiplantae; phylum Streptophyta; class Pinopsida; order Pinales; family Pinaceae; genus Pseudotsuga; species Pseudotsuga menziesii. The sequence goes on from LPNX010585000.1 coordinate 99,367, forward strand.
AGGAAAAAATTAAGGTGCTTTTGTGCCTCCATACATTCTCAGGTAAGTGCCCTCCTTGGTGAAAAAATAATCACCAAATTCTTTTATATACTCCACTGCTCCTTTTGAAAGACATGGGAAATCTTCTAAAAAGATTAACCTATTAATGGGCCTTATGAATTCTTCACAAATTAACTGATAATGAGTGTGATATTTGTGGGCTCCCATAATCTGATATGCAACATAAATAGGAGACTTCCCTTCTATCCATACACAATTTAGCTTTTCAAACTTATGCATATAGATTATGCAATCTAGAAAAAAGGATGACATATAGAATTCCGATTTGCTCTGCTTTAGACCTTCCTGAGCTTCCTTGATCCCTTTGGACAAGTTTTTAGTAGCAATATCTACCCAGCTAAACATTGTTCCCTCCATTTCCACATAATACATGAGTGGAGTTCACCCAAAATTATACGTTTTCCCATCACACCTACCATACAACCTGCTTAACATCAATGTTATTAATCTAAATGGGGTTCGAAGATGAGTTGTTTCATACTCTCTTGATTTCTTATGTATGATGGTTTTTCCCTCAATAATCATCCCCTTTACTGTGGTGGTATAGTCAAACTTAAGAATCTTGACCCAATCTGTGGTCACAATAATTTCTACTTCTAGGTAGATTGTATGCTTTTGAAATGAATGCGGGTGCAAATGATGTTGCGGGCTTGTCCTCTTCATCATTGATGATCATCCCCACGGTGTCTATCTTCAAAAAAATCCAACAAATGACCTCGGCGTAGGGATAAACCTCTGGCCTAGTGGCTATCTTGGTTAACCTAGACCTCAGAATATTCTCATATAGAGCAAGATCCCCCAATCCAGCTTCTGGCACTTTCTGTCAACCATCATAGGGTAGATCTAGCCCCATTTCAACTCGGGCTCTACCCCTATAAATGCTTAAGTGTCTTCGTATACTATCTCAACCTTTACCGCAGGTGGGACTTCAGCAATATCCATGTCAGAATTGCTCTCGGCGATTTTGAGCTTCTTCCTTCCCTTTTTTGGCATGGTTTCGGTAGCAAACAATACCTGCAAACAAAAATGTCTTAGCACCCATATGATTAATGTAAGAAAAATCAATCATACATATCCATCATTTGAGCATAAAAATCTAAAAATTATTTACCCTATCAGTTCCTTCTATTAGAAACAACACTATGATTGGCTCAGGGTTACGGCTAAAAAACAAATTCTACTGAACCGCGGGAACTACTGCTAAAAAAATTCTCCAGACTCTACTTTAAAAAAAATGAAACCCCCGAATGGCCCTTACTCTCTCACAGGTGCAGCAAAGCTTCGAAAAACCAAAATTAATGGCGGTGATGCCCTAGGGCATAAATAATGCCACAAATCCCACGACTGATATCCAAGGAAAAACCCCCTACGGGCTTTGCTCAAAAAAATAAAACTGCATCCCAGGCCAACGCCCACATGTGAGTGGCCGACTATCTCCATACCGGCGCGAAACTCGGCTTTCTAAGAAATCATCTCTGGCCTAGCAAGCTGGGAAAAAATGCACCAGGACATGGATAAGGCCTATGTATTTACTAGGGAAAGAAATAAGTCGGGTACAATTTGACCTAAAAGAAAATGAGAAGCCAAACCCTTTATAGACTTGGCCAAACCTAACCACCGATGATGACGGACAACTGTAAACCCTATTGAATCATTTACTAGGAAAAAAGATGAGAAAACCTACCTATCGGTCAATACTAGCGCCACACAGCTGACAATGACCAGCAAATACTAGCCACGTGAGCTCCACCAAGAAAACTGCACAGATCACTTCAAACGGGAAGCGTTCTTCTAAGCTCACCTACTCCATAAAAACAACAAGGTAAAAACAAGCAAAGTTGGCAAAAAACAAACTTTTCGAGCTATAAAAACCCCTAAAACACTTGCATGTGTGAACACAAAAACGTCGCTGGCGTCAACCAACTGCAGGACAAAACACAGAAGTCATCATGGGCCATCATCCGCAATGGTGGCTCAGACACAAAAATCCATCCAAAATTGCGACTTGAAACTCAGCGCACTCTCCGCGACAGCACATCAGACGATACCTCCACATAAAATAAATAGAAACCTCCACCATAATGGGGCAAACATGAAGAAACCCCCGACATAGCGGCTCTCGAAATCCAAATGCAATGAACTTCAAAGTCTGTCACTGTAGCAAGCAACCTTCCACCGCAGTGGGAACACACAGACGATAGATCGCGAGAAAGAAAAGAGGCCGCCGTAGCAGCTCATGACCATGGAACATGCCCGCTATAGTGGCTCACGGGGAAAAAAATGAAAAAACAAAAGAAACCTGTCGCGGTAGCAAACGCAATGTGAAAAGCTCACCAACATAGCAGGAGTATGCAAACATCGATGCATAAGACAAAATGATAATCGTCGTAGTGGCCTGATCATGAAACCCCTTCCGCTAGAACAATGGTGAAGGAAGAAATGACCCATCACTACAGGTTGCAAATTGGGAATGACTCGCCGTAGCGGATTGAAATCAAATATGAGCCCGCTATAGCGGCTCAAAATTGAGAAACCATCCGCTATTGCAGATAAAAAATAGACTTTCCTCCTTGGTAAAAAATGAAAATTTTCTGAAAGTTCATGACGCAAAGGAAAATCAAAAGGTCAAGCAAAGCAAAGGTAATTAATATTTTCAAGGGGGACCAAAAAATATAAAAAAATATTTTTGGGAAATGTTGCAGCGACAACAAAGTCCAAGAGTATTTGTAGCTTCCACTCATCTAAATTGAAGAAAAAAATTCAAGAAAAAGGTTAATCCCACGATTTTTAATTTTTTTAAATTTGTATTCCTGCAACATTATTTCTTCCTATGAAATTTCCTTTTATTCAAATTATTCCAATTATCCTTTTCAATTGAAACAATGGCACCATGATCCAGAGAATTAGCAAGGTGACAACAAATTTGTGTGAGGTTTTCTAAAACAAGTATAATAAGTTCACTGGAAGACATGAGTAAATATTCAAGTTGAAACCAAATTTCTATATGAACCTAAATGACGACAAGTTCTCAAGTAGGTGTTGCAAGAATATTTATCTTTCAAATATTTAGATCTAGAACATGCATCCATTCAATAAGAATAAATAATTTTGTCAATGCTAATTTTAAGGCTAGACACAACACATAAGAGACACTTATAACAGTATACATGCCAAATTGATTGGGCATTATTTCCACTTAGAATAGAATCCCATCTTCACTTTCATACCCTAAGTGAAAAATTCATTCTAGTGCATAACATAAATAAAAACCAAACCTAAAATAAGGTAGTAGTGGGTCGATGCAAGGAAACTCAAGTGCAAGCAAGATTATGTCCAAACATGCATAAGACTCTTGCATGTAGGAAATAGAGGATACATAATACATTCCTAGGGACATAATAACAAATCCAAACAACAGAAGTGAACCCAAGATCTAGACAACAAATATGTGAGGGGATACTATTGAACAAAACCATCATTTGCACAAAATCCCTTACATTTATAAGCTTCAAGTAAAAATGGTTAGGTATCTTACATTGCATAAGCAGAAACTAAATTAGTATCCACTTGATAAAATAATTCCCACGTTTCATACATGGAACCTTGAATATTTCCTTCCTTGGAAACCAATGTGCTTTATTTTATCAAAATCATAGGTATTATTTCCCTTTATTACTCAACCTACATCATAATCGTTTATTTATGCAATAAAATCAAATAATGGGGCCTTCACTACTGAGCACCCATTCATTTCAATATATCAATGCAACCATTACACATTGTTCTACATGCCTTAGATCATTTAGCTAGGGGCCAAAACCGGGACATTACACAAACCAACCTATGACATGATATATATTCTACTTTTGGTTTCTTTACACTTATTTTTAAAATTTCCAAATTCCATAGATACTGGAAACAATTGTTCTATTACATGTTAAATTACATTGAAAGATAAATAGAAATCAATAACATGACAATGCTCAACAACATAAAACATAACCATGTCAGAAGAGATTACATATGATTTTCAATATTAAAAAAATAAAGTATACAAATGTATGAAATGAATTATATTAAACTAGTGAATGGAAAACAAATACATACAAGAAAAACAGAGACAAAAGATAGAGAAGAAATCCCCACTTCTAAGTCCTTTATAATAAAAATTTCAAATTAGAGCCATCCCCAACATGAGCTATTATTGCATCACCACCTGGATACTCATATACATATGAAGACACATCATATACCTAGATTTTATATATCTCAGATAAAGGACAAAAGATACAAAGTACATCAACAACATAGTGAAAAATAATCTACTAAAAATTGTCAAAACGGGGTGAAATTTCAATGTTCAGAGCACTTGAATTCAAAGAACATTGATTGACACAGACATTGTTAACAAAACAAAGATAAATACGAAATACACAAATATTATATGGACTAACTTTGTTATGCAACCCAGCCCCAAAAATAACATAAAAATAGTAGAAATATACAAGAAGAAAGTAATACATGCCTTAATAATAAGAACATGTATGAATAACAATCCTCTTCGAGGGAGGAACCTCATTACACAATGTGCTAACTACATAAGACAATACAAGATACAATGCTGACTAAAATGAAAATATCACCTTCTATATATAGGAGACAAATGTGTATGACAACAACCAATAAACCCACTAATAGACCTAGGTCGACACCAATAACATGTAATACACCACAATATACGAGGGAATGTGGCTCGTTGTAGGGATAAATGTGCCCAACATTTAAGGCTTAACATTCCCCTCCCCTTTAGACAAGCATTTTCCTCAACACTTGGGTAGTTGTGGATGCATCTATATGGAGGAATTTTCTTCCTATTTCAAATATGCTATTGGTAAGTTCTTCCACTTGATGAGGTACTCAGTAATAGCCTGATTTTGTAGCCTTTTGGTCTTTTTTTGATGATTTGTTCATGTTCCCATATCATTTTTCCTTCTTTAAAACTATTTTGATGATGATGTTGATATGCATGTTGTTTCATCATGTTTTTTGATATCCTCGGTATTTGGAGTATTGCTTGTTGATGCTCTATGCGATCTACCACTACTTGAACTATAGATTTTCTTTCCACCACCTCAACCATGTGCTTCATTTAATTCTTCTAGCCATAGGGGTATCGGTAAGGTTTGATGATAGAAGGAACACTTCCTGGAATTAAGTGAATGGAATGGTCTAGATCTTGAACAGGTGGAAGACTTATTGGGATATATTCAAATACCTTGGAAGTCTTATTAAGGATCCTTTGGAAATATGGGGAAATAGGATCCTTAGATGTTTGGACATCTAGTGAGCATAAATGTGTAATTATGCCTTGTTTTCATTTCTTTGACAATTTTTTCATACCATTAGTGCTGATCACCTTGCTTAGTTTCCTTTTTATACCATTTAACACAAATTATTTTCCTTCCTGGGAAAATTTCATGAAAAGCTTCTGAAAAATAAAAGCCACTATTTCCAATGATTGTAACCATTGAACCCCTAGTACAACATCAGGACCACCCATTGGGATAGCAATCATGGGACTATTCAATACATATCCCCCCATAGTAAGATTTATATTATGGAATTTCTATGAACAATTGATGGTTCCTCCATCTGCAATCGTCACTTGGAATTATGGTGTTTGATATACAAAGAAAGTGAGATATTTGGCTACTTTAGAGTGAATGAAATTATGAGTACTACCATAATCAATCAACATTGTTACCTTTTTTTTTTATATTTTTGATATATCCTGTGATCTTTATAGCTTGAGGTGTGCTAATTGCATCCAAAGCATGACAAGATATGGTGGGAGTACTGACTTTTAGTTCATCACCTTGCAGTGGTTCCTGTTCTTTTTTTTCTTCCTCTTCACATTCTATGTAGAATCATTTCATTTCTCCACACTTCTGTCCTTTCTTATACTTTCTTTCACAATTAAATCATAGACATTTCACTCTTCTTTCCTCCAGTTGTTGAGGTGTCAAACTTTGACGTTGGTTAGAAGAAGGAACATCATTCTCTCTGTATGTGTTGGATGTGGTATTTCTAGTGTCTACCACCATATTTTTAGTTTCAACCTTCCTTGTCATCGTGAAATTCTTCTCCAACGATGGTGGCTCGAAGAGATGCACCTTTTGTTGAATGTTATCCTTCAAGGTTCCAATAAAGAGATACAATAAATTATATTTAGAAATATTCTTCAACTTGATACTTATCTTTTGAAACTACTTGATGTGCTCTATAACTGGACCTTTTTTCTTTAGATTTACCAACTGGATAAATAAGGTGTTGCTATTTATAGCCCCATAATGTGCAATCAATTATTCTGTGAATATTTACCAAGAGATAATAGAGTCATTTGTACGATCACAAAACCAATAATATCATACGAATTGATCATGATCCAAATATAATGTTGCAACAGTTACCTTTTGCAAAGTTGGCACCTGGTGTAGATCAAAGAATTAGTTCATCTGGAATATCCAAGTTATTGCATCATTAAAAAATAAAAAAATTTGTGTCTGTTTTGGGAGTAGAGGATTTCTTTAGACCTAAGTTGAAACCATGATGTTGTAGTGAATCACCAACTTTTGAGGACTCAAACTTCTTACTCTCCAATTGTTTTTCATTTTTATCAATACGTGACTAGAATAAGTCCCATTTTTCCTTCTTATCCTCTTCTCTATTATATGCATGAGGAATAAAGCAATGTTTTATATCATTCATCAATTCCTTCAATTCTTGAAGATATTATTTTCTATCCATCCCTTAGAGATCCTATTTACTAGCCATATTATTTTCCAATTCAATCAATTCATCCATTTTCACATTCCCTTTAATCATATCTTCCAACTTGGACACTCTAAAATATATTTCTTTCATTTCATCGTATGTTGGGGATGAATCCTCTAGTGGTTTGAGTGGGGAATTATTTTTTCCACTTCCTTTCTCAAAACCTAATTGGAAGACTTTTTATGGTTTATTTGTAACCGAGGGAAAATTTGAATTTTAACTCCTAGGGGTATGAAACTTTGTTTTTTTGTATCCTAATCTTCTTTCTTTCCGATGCCATAGGACTCACCTAATTCAAATTCTCTAGTGGAATTTTATTGCAAATGTCACATCACTTATTTTTTTTGTCCTTTCAAGAGAGTGAATTCCACATGTCTAATATTTATTATCTAATGCTTAAAACCCTACCGCTAGTACTTAGGTCCGTCTTCTTTCTGATGCAATAGGTTTGACCTAATTTTGATGCTCCAGTAAAAAGTTATTGCAAATCTCCCAACACTTCGTATTTTTTGTTTATCGAGAAGAGAGAACTTGTATGGTGTGACACATGTCCAATATTTTGTATCTAAGGCTGAAAACTTTACCATAATTTCTATGGTCCATATCTTCTTATGCAACAGGTCTCACTCAATTTGGACCTTGTATGCTCCAAATATAACAAGCTTCCCTACAGCACCTATTTGAGACTACTATTTTGGGATAGTCAAAAACCTTGCCTTCTTGAAGGTATAACTCCAAGCCCGTAATGAATCAAGATATGAATTTTTTACTAGAGATTATTCATCCTATTTTGGAAGTGAGTTCCTAGTTTTTCTATCTTACTTGTTGTAGAAAAAAAATTATAGTGAAAATTCTGATATCACTTGTTTTGAAGAAATCAATCCCTGGAAAAGATCTCTGATACCAAATGTTATGCGACTAAGTCCCAGAAATAGCATACAAATAGTAGAAATAGACAATAAAGTAATCCACACCTTAATAATGAAGAACATAGATGAAAATTAATCCTCTTCGATGGAGGAACCTCCTTACACAATGTACTAAGTACATAAGACAAGACCAGATACAATGATGACTAAAATGAAAATATCTCCTTCCTATATATATGAGACAAAGGTCTACAATAACAACCAATAGACCCACTAATAGACCGAATTTGACATCAATAACATGTAATACACCACAATATAGGGGGTAATGCACCACAATGTAGGGGGGAATGTACCCAACATTTAGGGATTAACAAACTTAAGGGACACAACAAACATTATCCTTTATTATGATCCAACAATCAAACCTTTAGTTGTGTTCAATAACTTCATATTACAAAAATCCTTCCAAGTCTACCAATCAAAAATTTGAGATCACACACAAAAATATGATACAATATTGAAACCAACCTCTATTTTATCTACCTAACAATTACAGTTGTGCTGAAAAGCACAATGAATTTTGTTGAAACATATCCCAAACATGAACATGATTATGAATTTTAGAAATTACCAAGTCTACATGTTCTGATTATTCTCATAATAAATAAAAAGTGTATCCCATAAAGTTGTTTAGTACATATAAGAACATAATGCAATGTACATGTAAGAATGAGTACATTAAACTAAGTTTCATTGCCATCAATATTGCTTCTCAAGTTTCACTTTTGAACTTTTCTTGCAATTTTTGCATCCAAACATTTATGCAAGAGTTCCATCTTTGATGATCAAACTCTCCCTAAATTTCAAACCAACTGGATCATCCACAAGGAACAAGTAGAAACTACTGACATTGTGGATTGAAATGTTTCCTTCCTAAGGGATGATAGAACATGGAATATTTTTATTGTTGTATTGGGATCACATAACCAACTAGTTATGAAATCACAACAACAAACAAAGTACAACTCACAAATAGAAAGGTGTGGTCAAACTTGGAACCAAATTGATTATATGAAACCAAAATGCCCCACTAGAACAATCACTATTCTCTTATTGTGCATAGGATCAATTTTATCTAAAATGCACCAATTTTCAAGTATGATTCTAGAACAATTCCAATTAGTATCTAATGAAGCATCATTGTTTGATCGAGAAATGGGATCTAAAATCACAATGTTCTAGAATTCCCCAATGCATTTGGGAAGTCTCCTAATAATACAATGACATCAAAAAAGCCTAAAATCCACTGGATTGATTCAAACCATAAGAATCTATTTCACAAGGTTCAAATGAGGGGTGGTAGGAAAAGAGAGTTTCACATAACACCTAGAAATATCCCTCTAAATATGATGATGGATCATGGTTCCTCCTAGAAATATGATATTCTTATGGTTCTATATTTCCCCAATGCTTTTTGGGGGTCTCCAAATCAACCAGTGACATCAAAAAAAATTTAAATCTATTGGATTGATCAGAATCATAAGAATCCATTTCATGGGGTTCCAATGAGGGATAGAAGGAAAAGTGAGTTTCAGATAATATTTAACACATATCAAGATCCCTCTCAGTGGATATGCCACTCTACATATTTAATTAAGCAAGAAATATCTTAGAAAACCAATGATGTTGCCAAATTGTGAAGGAAAAAAAGTACGAAGCTTGTTTGGTTTTATAGCTATCTATACCCAATCAATAAGACTTAAAAATGGAAGTACATATTCAAAACTATCCTAAACTAATTTAAACACAAGAACATTCTTAAAACATTTCCTATTTTTTATGAAGACTAGAAAAATGAATTGTTTCATTAGGAACCATCTTCTCTAACTCTTAATTAATGTGTGGGAACTCCTAATCATTTTTTTGGATCTACTTAAAGTTGATTGTTTTTGTGCAATCATTGAATATGTCTATCCTAATGTCAACTATGATTTTCTTAATTCATAATGTTTATAATTCAAAATAGGCAAGCACTGAAGGGACTAATATGAAAATATTTAACCAAAAGAGGGAAGCTTTCCTCTCTAACCTTGAAATTACATTGATAATATGTTCCTGTTTTATGAAAAACATTGTAGATATTTCTTTTGTCTGAATTTGGGATGGCCCTATATCACATGGAGCACGCTTTGGAATCGGGCAACATTGTGTTCATTGATAAGAGGAAGGTTTGGTGGGACATTGAATAAGAATGAATTCCTCACGCATATGTCGCTTCGATTATATTTTTTGGGTATTTGTGAGGAGGTTTGGCACAACTTGGTCACCTTATGTTAGTAGTGCATAAGGTAGAGTTCCTACTAGGCATAGTTCTAGTTAGGATGATACCTTAAAGTTAATATAAACATTAATAATAATAATATTAAGCATATAGGTGCAAAGCACACAAAGGATGGAAAGTCAAGGAGGAGATGTTGGATGCGATCTTCCATGCCATCATGGAATATTTATGTGAAATAGGTTGCAATGCTACCCGCAAGGGAGCTGTAACTCCCAATTCCAACCCTCGAGGCCTTGTTTACCAGGGACATAAATTTTGAACTTCAACTTAGTACTCACCCATAAAACACCCACCATGAACAAGGTGCCTTTCTTGGCTTCAATTCAATTCACTCTAAATTTATATCTATTTTCTAATGGATTCTTCTACACCAAAAAAATTGTATTGAATGCATGTATTATGTTCACAGGATTGCAACTTCCAATCACCTTCCATTTAAGAACTATGTTCTTAATCCATTCTAGTTGTACTTTAACTTTATGAATTTGAAGTGCTCATCTAAATTGAGTCTAAATTGATTGGTGATAATTAATTACATATTTTATCCGGTTACCCAAATGTGGATAGATGTAAATTTCTCTCACTTTCTTCACACATTGTATATAAGGATTATTTCCTAAAATTCTACTTCTTTCGTATAATAAGTATCCAAATTAACTAATTTTACTACCTCAAATGAGGTAGAGAAGGGCCATGAACTATGTAATTTGTTGTTCTTCACAAAGCTTGGGATTTTTACCTTCCACTCCACTAATACTAATATCTCCTTTTGATTTGGTCCATCAAGTATCTATAGAAAACATTAATTCACTCTTTTGTGTAATTGGGACATTATTAACCTGAATCAATTACTGTGTCTCTCTTCCCCTCAGTAATGGTTGTTTCATTTCTATAAATATCTAGGTTTTCACCTTCAAACTTACTCATATATCTCTATACTTGATGAAGAATCCACTTGTGTAATGACCACATTATTTTGGCATATTACATTCAATCCACTTCACCACTTCACTATACATGATTGTCCACTAAATTTTAGCAAGATTAGAACATTGAAATCCCTTGACTGCTGGAATGTTTATCCTCCAATTCTAGAGATGAAATGGTAAAAATGAGAGGTTGATTTAGTCTTTTGTGTGCATCAGGGTGTGAGGTGAGCGATGAATTAATGTTTAGGGTGAGAGCATCACCCTATCATTTCACGATTGATGAATATTCAAGTGACAAGCATTGGCCATTGGCCACTTTTAAAGCTTTTATTTTTTCACAAAATTGTAATCTATTGTGATTAACATGGGAAAAGATTCGACTTGTAGAAATCCATCCTTGAAAAAAAAATAGAAAAGAACAAGTTGGTGGAATATTCCATGCTAAATGTGTAAAGTAATCCCATAATCAAAACAAAATGAGATAGCTATATGAATTTTGTAGTGTTCAATGTCCAAACTAAGGAAAACATGGTTTAAATGAATGAAAATCCAAATCAAATGGATTTTGAACTTTGTACTTGGAAACAATGCAATAGCTGAAGCAGGCTTTACAATCTATTGACACCTTGACTGGCTAGAAACAGGTGCTTGATCGAGGAGACATGTGATTGGTCACTAGAGGAAAGCAGGAGGAGATCTAGGACGCCAAGAAAGGGTTCTATATTCATATTTTACATTTGTGTTCATATCTAGTATCATTGAATAGTAGAGTAAATTATGTATCGATGTCAAGATCCCATTTTTCAATTACATGAGTCGTATTCTAAATGAATTAGTTAGGAATAAAGTAGTTGTAAGATCTTATATTGTTGCAGAGGTTCCCAACAACGATTTGGTAAATTTCATACAGCAAATTCGTGGATCTCTTATCTAATTTTTTAGCATTTCTACTATCAACCTAGTAAAAATAATTCTTCCAAAATATTCGTCACACTCCTAGCTTTCCAATAATCCATTTCTTTCTCAATTTTGCCACTTGAAACTAAGATATGGTTCACAAAAAATAAAACTCAGAAGCCATTGATTTCCCCTTTGAGTAATTCTTAATTATTGATTTCCCCTTGAGTAATTATTAATTATTGATTTTCCGTTTGAGTAATTCTTTTATCCCGCATGCATTATGGTAAGGCATTGCAATGTGTTTATATTCTTATTCGCCTCTAAGAGAAAAATATGAAATGTTCAAATAAAAAATAAATAAGTTGTAGCAAATAAAAAGATAAGACAATATCAAATAAAAAAAATTAAATAGCATAACGCAATATAAGTAATAAAAATAAATAAATAGTAGGAAATAAAAAATAATGTGAAGTGTTAATATATTTGAAAAGATGAATAAAGAGAAATGAAATCCATTAAATAACATATTATATAATAAAGATAAATAAATAGTAGGAAATAAAAAATAATGAAATCGATTAAATAACATATTATATAAGTAATAAAGATAAATAAATAGTAGGAAATAAAAAATAATGAAATCCATTAAATAACATATTATATAAGTAATAAAGATAAATAAATAGTAGGAAATAAAAAATAATGAAATCCATTAAATAACATATTATATAAGTAATAAAGATAAATAAATAGTAGGAAATAAAAAATAATGAATAAAGAGAAATGAAATCGATTAAATAACATATTATATAAGTAATAAAGAGAAACGAAATCGATTAAATAACATATTATATAAGTAATAAAGATAAATAAATAGTAAAAAATAAAAAATAAAAAATAATGTGAAGTATTTATATATTTGAAAAGATGGATAAAAGAAATGAAATCGATTAAATAACATTTTTTCCTAAGACAAATAAAAAAGACAATAATGTGAAGTGTTTAAGACAAATAAAAAATAAGACAATAATGTGAAGTATTTAAGACAAATAAAAAATAAGACAATAATGTGAAGTGTTTAAATAATAAATAAATAAATGGCAAAATAATGTGAAGTGTTCATATGTTTGAAAAGATGGATAAACAGAAATGAAATCGATTAAATAACATATTTTCCAACCATGGAAAATAAGACAAATAAAAAATAAGACAATAATGTGAAGTGTTTAAATAATAAATAAATAAATGGCAAAATAATGTGAAGTGTTCATATATTTGAAAAGATGGATAAAGAGAAATGAAATCGATTAAATAACATATTTTCCAACCATGAGCCATGGAAAATAAGACAATAATGTGAAGTGTTTAAATGGAAAAATAATGTGAAGTGTTCATATATTTGAAAAGATGGATAAAGAGAAATGAAATCGATTAAATAACATATTTTCCAACCATGGAAAATAAGACAATAATGTGAAGTGTTTAAATAATAAATAAATAAATGGCAAAATAATGTGAAGTGTTCATATATTTGAAAAGATGGATAAAGAGAAATGAAATCGATTAAATAACATATTTTCCAACCATGGAAAATGAGACAAATAAAAAATAAGACAATAATGTGAAGTGTTTAAATAATAAACAAATAAATGGCAAATAAATAGCAGTGAATAATAAAAAAAGACATTAATGTGAAGTGTTCTAATAAATATTAGTAAATAAAAAATAAGACAATAATGTGAAGTGTTCAAATAAAAAATAATACAATAATGTGAAGTGTTCATATATTTGAATGGATGGATATATATTAAATTGAGCACATAGATCTATGGACAAACACACAAGTCACAAAATAGATCACACAATTTACTCAGCAATTAAAGAATGAAACAGTGCAAAAATGGCTTAAACTCTACTTGACTGTAGGTAACTAAGACCTTGTCTAAATCACTATTGGAGGACTCAATAGTTAACTGACCTTGTCTAAACCATAACCAGAGTTCATCGGAGTTCTAAAACAAAAATCAAGTGTTACATTCAGTGTTGACTAAGACTAACTGACTGTGGTAGGTGAGAAATGCGCCCCTCCTGAGTGTAGTAATGTAAACCTAACTGACTGTGGTAGGTGAGAAATACGCCCCTCCTGAGTGTAGTCATGTAAATCTAGCGCTAACTGAATGTAGAGGACTAGAACTGAATGTAACTAACTCCTAACTTAGCTTGACTAGTCATCAACTAGACTGAACTAACCTTGGTTGGTTTCGACACTCCCAGTGGCTCCTAAATTGCAAGGATTGGTCTAGGAGGCTCCTAAACTAGTGCAATCAAGTGCAATTAGTGGCAGTAGTCCTCAATTAGTGTTCCCCACACTTTAGTAACTGAAACATGTGCCCCAATTAGGCCAAGTGGACCCAATGGTGCTAGTGACTAAAAATAGACTAGATGGACTCCCGATTTAGACATGACTCCTGATTTAGACATATGACCAAATTGGACAAGGGAGGATTAATAATCCTAACAATATAGAGAAATGAAGTAGATCAAATATCACATTTTCCAACAATATCACATGGAAAATAAGACAATAAGACAAATAATAAATAAATAAATGGAGCAAATAAAAAATAAGACAATAACACAATAGTGTGAAGTGTTCAAATAAAAAATAAATAAATGACAACAAATAAAAAATAAGACAATAATGTGAAGTGTTTAGATGTTTGAATGGATGGATTAAGAGAAATGAAGTTGATCAAATATCAGATCTTCCAGACAATATCGCATGGACATTGCCACAATAAATGGTAGAAAATAAAAAATAAATAAATGACAACTGCTGAAAAATAAGACAATAATGTAAAGGGTTAAGATGTTTGAATGGATCAAGAGAAATGAAGTTGATCTAGATATTGAAAAGTTAATGATAGTTACGCCAACAAATATCACATATTTCAAACATTATATCATAGACATTACCACATCGTGGCTCTTGTATATATAACAATGGTTGTAAACTCTTTACCATTGACACTATGAAACGAGAACTCGACACAGTTCTTGTTTTTCTCTCTGCTAATTTTAGTAGTTATTTTTACCTCCATTTAAAAAGGGGTTGATACCATTATCACACATTTTCATTTTAAGGCATTCTTTTGGGCCTTTGAATCATCTTTGTCATAAAATATTATTAATTTCTATTTTAAAGTGTGTTTTTTAGAAATTTAACAAAATAACATACATTTAGAAGCTAGTTATAATGAAAAATATATACAATTTGCAGTTTTTTCTTTAAAATAAGACATTTTTATAGACAAAATAAGACTTTTTTATTAACAAAATTGTAAGAAAATCCATAATATAAAGACATTTTCAATGGAACTTCATAGATTTTTTTTGTATAAAAATGATACTTTTCATACTATTTTCCAAAAAGTTACAATTCACATAAATTCAAGAAAAACTATACCATATATTTGCAAATAACATATTAAAAACAATATATATAGAGAGAGAGAAATTTTATTTGTAAAATAAAGTCTTAAAGTCCAAACAGTACTAATATATCTTATCAGAAAGTTGTCAAATTTAACATTTTCTTCAATACATTAAACTGATCAACAATATCATGCAGATTGTCAAAACCCCAAATTTTCATAAAAATTTAAAATTTTGAAAATACATAAAATACTGAGAATGTGGTCTGCTAACAGCTAATAGTTATCTATCAAAGAATTGGTTACCAGATTAGTTAATACATAATCTTAATTAAGTAACTGAGCATTCTACTTTTTAATACAAGGTTAGGTTTAACTTGTGCAATAATTCCTCTTTCAGTTTGTTGATGAGTTTTAATTTGTGACAAGTAGGTGGAACTGTCTTGGATTCTGGGGCTTACTTAGATTTTAAGCTAACGCAGAAAGATTACTTGTCCTTACAGGTTTACAGGTATGAATGATCGAGTAACGCCTTTTAATTCTAGAAAGCATTCAACTGTATTTCTATTTGCAAAATAAAAATCTCGGTAAATAAATTGTTACATATCACTCTACTTCTATGAGGTAAAACAAGTAGTTTGTTTCTTTCAATTATTTTTGTCAACAATATATATACAGAAGAGTTTCTTTCTTATATGTAAATAGCGACAGTATTTATTCTCCCTGGTTCACCACTTGTGATCTTTGTTGTAAGTTAATTTCACCTAGAGTGTATAAACTGTAATGTTGTAATGATTGTTCTAATAGTATTATACATTATCAACTTATAATATTAGTATAAGTAACTTCTTGTTATTCATCTTCTGTAATGAAGATTACTGTCTATAAGGTTCTAAATATTACAGTGAAATACAAAGTCCTAAGGACTTAGGGTCTAGTGGGATGGTTCCGCTCCAGTTTCTTATTTTATTTTCATAATACTTCTTTTGGATTAAGCCTCTGACCACAATACTTTACTTATATCAATTCTTCAAGAGAGATTGCTTTATTACCTCATGCAAGTACTAGACAATTCTAAAATATTATGTTACTAATCAAAATCATGGAGAAGCTAATAGTACTTGTCATGGTTGGTAAATAGCCAAATGTTATTAAACTTTGTTGATCTGAGCTATGTAAAGGATTCATAGCCATCACCGAGTATTTGCCACCCACTGAAAACAATATTTTCTATGATACTTCCCAATACTCACATGAATTATCTTGTTTATAAAACATCCATGTTACCAGTAATTTTGGTTAGGAACAGATAAGGTTTATAAAGTTCATGATCCTAATTAAAACTATGTTCTATAACATTATCAAGTCACGACATAAATGTTGGTGACAATATGATTAACTATGCAAAATCTATTAGAAATACTTTATTATCATAGTTTGGCTAGGTGATGAAATAGCCTTTTTATTAGCATCTCTCAAGTATCATGAGATTTACTTCATAAGCTTAGTTTCAATAGCTCATGACTTATCAATATTTGTAACTATACTATTGATATTTATGAAATAATGGTTAAACAATTAGTGATAATTAAAGCTTCTATGCATAACAATACTTTGAGCATGAATATGGTTTATGAGACTCGTTGATTTCATGGTCAACCAAAAGCTTGATATAAATTAACGTTGAATTATAAAGTTCATTTTATAATTTGCAAAGGAAAAAGGAAGTGGCTTTAGACCACTCCAATGATTGGATTACGTAAGGTTATGTATAAAAACAAGTCTTTGAATTCTCCCTCGTCCCAAACTATACAACGACTATACTGTAATCTAGGCAAATGATTTGAAGGTTCATCGTTTAAGTCATGCAACCATAGGTTGACTCCATGATAGTGTGGAACCTTTCTAAATGATTGCAATACTATATGATTGAGCATAGATTATGTTTGAATAATTGGAAATCATTTGTATGCAGGAAACTATACGATTTACCCACTGCATGGTTGATTTATTTGTGAGACCACGTGATTCCTTCTCGGCCAAGTGTTGGGAGTATAAGGGTTTACGAACCCTACTCTTTGTCATTCTTCCCCATGGATTTCGGGCCTTCAGGCTGCTCTACAACTATGTCTTCACCGCCATGCTTTCCAGCTTCTGTGAAAAGAATGAGCTTTGTGTCCTATTTTGCAATATTTCATCCACCTTTGTCATCCTCGAAACCTTGCCTGCATTGTGAGTTTATCTTGCAAAAGTTTGAGCAGAGCAGTGACATTTTTCTTGTAGCTTGGACTGTGTGTAGTTTTCTTGGGTTCGCTCCTCCACAGCTTGCTTGTTGGGATTGTTTAATGGATTTCTTGCTTTTGTTACAACTCTGTCTGTCATTGGGTTTTTTTGGGAGTGTGGATACTCAGACTTCGCAATGTGGTGACAATGCGAGCTTCACTGTCCACTTCTTGCTTGGCCGTTGCTCCCTTCTTCCGACTGCTACTAGCAGTGGTTTGGGCACGTGTTGGAACCGTCTCTGTCACATGAGAGATGAAGGGTTTGCTTTTCATCTTGCTGGTGGTGGTGCTCCTATTCGTTGGTGGCTAAATTACCTTCGCTTCCAGGTAATAAAAGTTCTCTTAACAGTTTCTTAACCTTGTTATTAACTCAATTTTTGATATAATGCAAATATTAATGTTGTGAATTCTTGTCTTCACAGGTGACAGTTTACAACCCTCTTTGCAGCTGATACAAAGAATAGGGTCAGCTTCCTGGTACGGGTAAGCCCTGGTCAACCCATGGAAATCCATACTTGTTCATTTCTTTATGGAACAGTTTCGGTTGGTTGTGGCCTGCAAGTGACCCTTCATGGTTTACTATTCTCGGTTTGCTTGTTTAGTTTTTACAAAGCCCTTGCTGTTAGTAGGGTTTTCCAGCTTATGCCATGACTTGTAAATTTTGTTTTTACTAGTTTTGTGTATAGTTATGTAAAGAATATTTGCAGCCTGTCAAGCCATTCTCTATTTAAACTATAAGTCAATATATTTAACTCTCTTGAGCTCGGACTCAATTATTTTGATGCTCTTACTATAATTTTGAATACTAGGGTTTTTACCCTATTTCGACTGTGTTAATAAATCTTCACTTGTTAAAATTATCTTAAATTAATTATATTATTAATTTTTATTCTATTATAGTACTTTGTTTATAAGCTCGAATGTTCGAGCAAGGTTGAATCCTATTAGTGACCTATGTATAAAGTAAATTCTTTCATTTATTCTGTAGGTTTAGTTCATCAATAAAAGTTAAATTATTTGTTTGTTGTAGGTATATAGTTGTTTATACTTTCATGGTTATATTTCTTTGTCCTTATAGGACTGTAATAACATTTTATAATTTTATGTTCAAAATACTAAGTAAATCCAAATCCTTGAATTATTGCTTATCTGATTATTAATCTCAATGTTATTACTATAAGTTATAATGTTAGTATTTTTAATGTTAATACTGTAAGGGTTTCGACCCTGTATTTTCTTTTATGATTAATTTTTGTTTAGTTTATTTAAATAAATTTGTTCATATATAAATATTATTTATTAAATATTATTTACCCTTGCACTTAGTTTATTTTATAATTACATAGATAGGATTTTGTTAATATTTCATTGTTACACTATTATAATTGCTATAGTTTATTTATTTATAAAAAGACTATACTAGAATTATCCTACTTGAAATATGAACATTTGTAGAAATAGTTAAGCAGTATGTACAATAAAATAACTCTGTAAAATAAGTTGGTTCTTTCTTCACAAAAATAAATGAGTGTTTATCTAAGTTAAATATTTTACCTATGTGATAGGTTAGTAGTTTCATTCTGCAGAAAATACAGTTCTTAATAATATAAATAACCTATCTACAGTAGTCAACCTATTAAAAGAAATAAACCTGTTGTTTGAAAAGTATTATGTATATTTCTTTGCTAGCATTCTTAATACAATAGTCTAGTATTTAAACCATAACTTAATTAGACAGATTAGTATCCTTTCCAGAAAAACATCTATATACAGAAATAAATTACTCCATTGTTCTGAAATACAAAATGACTCTAATCAATCCAAATTTCTATCATATCTTCATCTATATTAAACACACTACCTGTGCTAGAGTACAGTCTGGTTTATCCAGACGGGGAAAAACACAAGTATAATTATCTCATTCAATTACAGTTTCAATATTCAACAACTAAAAGATTATAAATTCTAACAGTTCACTACATAACATGTAAGTCATTCATTATTCATTCATTCTCAAAAATAAACTTTTAACACAGCATATAAAAGGCTGTAGAACCTGTTTTAAAGCTGGATGACAACAGCATTAGGAGGTTGTTCCTCCCTACCAACTCCTGGAGAGCGCTCAAACAGCGTCTTCTCAGGACCCCCGAGCCTATTCCTGGTCTCCTTGGTTGGGACTGGGTGAAACAAGCAACAAAATACTAGTCCAATGACTCAGTACTAACTTTACACTCAACAACAAGATCCTTCAGCTGAATAGCTGTACTAGGTCATTCTATGCAATTTACCCCTCAAACACCTTCCAGAAATTCCCTTCCCAATGAAATCCTTGAATTACATTCACCTGAATGATTCTCTTCTTGGAATGAGCAGCCTCAGCTCTCTTCAATGGGCATTTTTATTAAGATTTCCTAGGTTTTTTTGGGTTAGTTGTCATTAATTGAGCCACCTGCTATGATCCCACTTTCTTGGGGGATCATGACCCCAAATGTAGGGAGGTTTCCACTTACAACATTGGATGTTGCCACTTGTCTATTTACTCTCCACCCAGTCTCCTCCACCAACTTGACCAGTAAACAACTCTCCCAAGCTATTGTCCACACTTTTTATTTATTTATAATTAAAATATTCATAATTACATTCAACATCCTTGACTTTGCTGAGTCATCAATTACAACTTTAGCATAAAATTTAACATAATGTCTTGGAATAAAATCAAATAAAATAATATTATTTTGCAAAATTGGGGCATGTGACACAGATGCCCAAAGGGGACATCAATGTCCTCTTCCATTGGGTCTTCTATGTCTGCAAGATGCCCAAAGTGCTCATTTCCAAACATCCCTCCTAATGTGGGTTGAGGATCTTTTGACATCTTCGCCACATGTGTTTCACTAAACTCTCATTTCTTCAAACCAACTTCTTGCAATTCATCTGGAAGAAGTTGAATAACATTACTTCTTTACTTTATGTAATTGCATTGTAGTGGATCATTATCAATGGAAATGCAATTTCTTCCTTTCTATAAGGGGCATGTTGTTTTTGTACCTAATCGCCAAAAACAAAAAAAATAGTTAAGTCCAATAGCATAAAGAAGCATACCTTAAAAACAAAACAATAAAACTTGAAATATGTTTCCATATGTAATATCTGAAATTTTACATGAACCCAAGAACAAATATAAGACCCAATCTCCTTCTCTTGAAAATGTATCTATGAAATAATTAATCAACTCTTATGGCTTTTGATGGATGTTTATAGTCACTCGTTTCAAATCCCTTTCTTCATATGTTAATTTTTGAACCACAACATTATAAGTCAACATCTGACTAAATTTTCCTTCACTCTTTTCATTGATTAAAAGAGATTCATGAGTCTCGTATTTTATCCAAGTTGCAAGATGCATGTTTTCAATATCATTCAGAAATGGATCACTTTTGGAGCTACGAATATTAGCCTTTTCCCTGTAGTCAAAATAAATAAATAATGAATTTAATTAACTTATCAATCAATATAATTGATTTATAAATTCAAAATCTTAATAATATAGTGCAAATATATTAACAATAAAGTTCCTTCTTTGCTTAACGATGTCAACAAATATATTAACGATGTCAACAACCCCCCTAATTGTGTGTATGAATGGAAAACAACGAATCTCCATAATGGTGATGTTGTGACATCTAGAAATCCTGAAACCACTTGATTAAATGATTGGTAAGTATAAGGCTCACAATCATAAGTAATGTTTCAAATATTGTATCCATGAGGGAAATCTACAATAACTAGGGCCTACTCCTTTTTAGGAACAATTTTTGCAATATCTACACAATCATCTACAATGACTTTATATTGCACAGTGTCAAGCCCATTCCAAATATAATGATCAAGTGTATCATCTAGTTCAACATTTGCAAAATGTTGTCTCCTTTGTCATTCTATTTTGGCTCTTTGGATATGAATTTTGAAGGACTATGGTACTTCATATGTACCCCTCTTTGGCATCTTCAAATGAAAATTTTCTCTATAAGTAATAAAGTATAAATGAATTAAATTACCAAATAAATAATTTGGGATGTATCATAGATCAACATACCTTCTTTAATGAAACAAAAAATTGATTTAAGGTTTCTATTGAACTTGATTCTGGATAGTTGCATTTCACATCATCCCAACTCTTCTAATTCAACATTATAACCATCTCCTCTTGTATTTTCATGTAAATCTTGTGACTAGATGATGAAACAATAAATAATGTTTACAACCATATATAATAATATAACAAAATACTTAGAACATAACAAAAATGTCAAACTCAAAAAAAATACAGTGTAGCATAAAAAAACATCAACTTACTTGACAAAGTCATTGCACATTTCTTGCATGGATAATTCACCTGACTTTACATGTGAGAATATTGTAGATATTAGTGTTTCATCCTTCACACCTTGTGTTGTTCTCCAAGGTGTAATAATCATGTCTTCTAGAAAATTCTTGACGTCAGAACCTGTCTTACCAATGGTCCATGGAACAACTTTACTTTTTTCACTTTTTTTATTTTTAATGCCAATATTCTCCCATAAGTTAAATTTTTCCTCAATCAAATCCCATATTTTTCCTACTCTGAATTCCAACTGGAAATATCCATCTACAGCTCTGAATGCATCACTACCTTTGGCATTTTTTAATTTCACATTATCCTCTTTAATAGGGATACCTATTTCCAAACAACATTGTTTATGAAAACTTGCATCAACTTTAGATTTATCCCTGCCACATATTTGCAAAACTTCATTAGTAAATCTCACCCTTTGAATAAATGTCATAGTAATCATATATTCATTATCTGTATTATGATCCCATGCCAACAAATTTGCTTCTACATATGTTAAACCAACATAAATGATGCATTTCACTGTTTCAAAAATAGGGTTATTGGGATATTCTTGCATCGACTCTCATCTTGCCTCTGTAGAAAGATTCCCCCTAAGAACATAATATTTGTAATGAAAACTTCTCGTTTGATCAAATTCATCTCTAGTAGTAACATCTTTCGGGTCAACAAGGACAAGGTAGTCAACCACATGTGCATAGGGATTGTGCCTCATCAATGCTTTCAAGTTGTGAATATGCAAATGATGTGGATTTCTAATTCTAAATTTATCTTTCACTTCTGTGGGTCTATAAAGTTGATTCACATTCAACTCAAATGTGTGTCCATAATTAACCAATTTATCTCTCCACAATCGATATCGAATGGAATTTTGTGTTGCCTTGACAATGCCATCCTCTAGATCAGCACCTGGATTCATGATTTCCCTACTACCCCTAGAATTTTCATTCTCATATTCATGGATAACATTGGATTCAAAAAAAACATATATCCCCCTTTTTTGTCTTTTATGGGTTATGTCTAAATCAACAATTCATTCATCAAGAATTGAAACACCCTCAACCATATTTCTTATACAAGGTTAATTCTTACTCTTACCAGCAGCAGTAGCAACCTCATTGGAAACAATTTCAACATGTTCACTTGGGAGAGATGAATATTTAAATGTAACATTTCCAAGTACTTGATTTTATTTTTGGATTCCCTTTCCTCTTTGTGATTGTACTTCTTCAATTTGAACATATGACACTTGTTTCTTCTTCCTTACTTCTTGTCCCTTTTGAAGAGCAGCATTAACGACATCCATAGAATTTTCCACTATATAATAAATTCCATTCAACATGTTTGAAATCGACCTAGAAAAATCCTACAAAATAAAAAAATAAAAAATTGGTATTAAATCTATTACATTGTGATATCCAAGTTATAATTTACTAATAATCTAAATATTGAAACTTATTCTCCCTCTTTCAATACCATACACAACCCCTTCATGGAAGGGTATGAAAGTTTCTTGAACATTATATTTTGATACCTTCAAACAATATTGTATTTTGGAAAAGGTCTTCGCTTGTTTCACTTGTGCATAAACAATTTATGTACCCGACATCACACATGTATCTCTCAACAATCCCAATGAATGGTAATATGATTGAAGATACATAATTGAAGCATAATATAAGTGAATACTATCTTCTTTTCCTTGTTATTTTTCATTCAAATGCCAAGAATAATATGTTTTTTCTTCTTTTGCCGCATATTTCCATTTTCTAGCATTCTTGAATTTTAATTCCTCAAAGTTAAAAACTTCATCTTGAGGATCAACATTCTCAATTTCCTTAATAGTTTTTTTTTACGCAATCATTGCCTCTCTTGATACAAAAACATTCAAAGATATATTTTGTGATTCCATTCTCCCTATATCCAAAATGTACAAATTTAAAATACAATCAACAAACATTCATAAGCTAAAAAAAAAAAAACATCAATAGCCACTATAAACTGTTTTGAAAAGCGTTGAAAAAAGTTAACTCCCCCAAATTAACCCCCTAACACTAACATTACATTAAAAAATAAAATAAAAACCCTCTTAACCCCCCCCCCAAACATTACATTAAAAAAATAATAAATATTAAACCCCCGCCACCCCCCTAACCACTCTCCT
>LPNX010585000.1:123986-167077 GCA_001517045.1 Pseudotsuga menziesii
TCCCTCCCTTCCCCTGTGCAGCTCCACCACCCCGTCGCTCCCATCTCCTCCTTGTCACCCCCCATCCCTCCTTTGCTCATCCCTTATCACCCCTCACATCTTCCCTCCATTCCCTGTGCTCAACCCTCATTCCCCTCCACCTCCCTTCCCATCCCCCCTGCTCCCCATCTGCGTCCCTTCCCCTCCCTCCTCCACCTCCTCTGTTGTCACGTTGCGTGGAGCTCTAGAGTCTGCTCCCTTGGGAACCAAAGGGTCGCTCCTCATTGACGGTGCAATTCTCATGAAAGAGAGGGGGGAGAATGGGTGGGTAGAGGAGGGATGAGGGAGGAGGGATATGGGAGCGACGAGGAGGTGGAGCCGCAAGGGGGAAGGGAGGGAAGGGGAAGGGGAGCAGCGAGTAGGTGGAGGGGCATGCAGGGGAGGAAGGAAGAGGGACATGAGAGTGGCGGGGAGGTGGAGTCATGCGAGGGAAGGGAGGGAAGGAGAAGTGGAGCAGTGGGTAAGTGGAGGGGTGCGTGTGGGGAGGAAGAGGAGGGAGTAGAGTTCTGCTCCCTTGGGTTCCAAAGGGTAACACTTGACGTAAGGTGTGATCCTGAGAATCGTGCGGCCAGTGAGGGGAGGCCCTTTGGTGCCCAAGGGAGCATACATCCAAAGAAATAATGGTAGAGGAGGGGGAAGGGGAAGGGAGGATGAGGGGGGAGGGGCAGGTCAGGCGAAGTGGGAGGAGGTTTGGTTGAGGGGAAGGGACATTCAAGGGAGGAGGGAGTCATTGGGAGGTTCATGGGGGAAGGGAGGAGGGAGAAGGAAGGGGAAGGTTGGCAGAGGAGAAAGGCATGGGGGGGGGAGAAGGGAGTGGAGGGCAGGCGAGGGAGAAGAAAGGGAGGTGGGAAGGTTTTTTTTAATATTTTTTAATAATGTTTTGGGGGGGGTAAATTTTTTTGGGGGGGTTTAATTTTATTTTTTGTTTTTTAGTCTAATGTTTTTTGGGGGGGGCATAAAGGGGTTGGGGGGTTTAGAATTTTTTTAATTTTTTTCTAATGTAATGTTGTTAGGGTTTATGGGGTTTGTAGGGGGGGGTGTTTAATAATAATAATAATAATAAAACGTATTGGTGTGCAGAGGTTAAGGGTAATAGGGGGGTTTATAATTTGTTTTAATTTTTTTTAATGTAATGTTGTTGGGGGGTTTAGGGGGAGTGTTTTATTTTAATCTTTTTATTATAATGTTGTGGGGGGTGTTTTAGATTTTTCTTTTAATTAATGTAATGTTGGGGGGGTGGTTAGGCAGTTAGGTATTAAATTTATTATTAATTTTTTTATTGTAATGTTGGGTGGGTTAGGGGGTTTAGGTGGGCTAGATTGCATTTCTTTAGGTTAAAAATTTTAAAATTAAAAATTAAAAACAATCAAAACTACAAATAATGGGATAGGGGGCAGGTCTTTATTCAATTAAGACTACACCCCTTCACAAAAAAAACAGGAACATGATAGAGCCTCCTCTCTTGAAAGTGCTAAAAGCTCCTCTAGAATCTTCTCGTTCTTCTTTAAATATCTTCGTGAATTGCTCCAAAGTATAAACAATAGTGAATTTATAAGATATATTAGGTTTAACTTTACCACTTTTAAGAATGTGGGATAAACAAAATTAAAAAATGAAAATAAAACCATAAAATAATCAATGCCAACTTAATAAAACCATAAAATTCTCATTGCCAAATTAACTATAAAGCTAACCTATTTATTAAAAATAGAAAAAGAACTAACCTTGAAATTGTTAGTAAATTTCTCCAAATTCAATGATGGGTATAGGAAAACTAAATGGTTTATATAGCTTGGATTAGGTTTAACACTACTTGTTTTGCAAATGTGGGATTAAAAGAAAATGTAAATAACCATTACTTTATTACATATTGTATATAAAATATTTTACATGCAACTTCACTGGTTTTATATGTTTGGGGATATAAATATGTAATTATTTAATACATTATTTCATAGTTTTTTATATCATAAATTTGTTTTTTTACTAGTTTTATGAATGTGCTTGAAATGTGCGCTATATTTTTTGTGGAAATTTAGGAGGGAAAATTGTGAACGAAAATTTTTGGAGGTAAGTTTTGGAGGGAATTTTTTGGAGGGGAAATTCCATTCTCGTAGCTATAAGATGGTTGATGGACATTTGCATCATTCTAATTTTCGGTGAGGTCTATGGTAAAATTCCATTGTCTTATCTATTAATATTTTTCTATAATTCTATCTTTTAGTGAGAATTCATGGACTCATCTAAATTAAATTCGAATGTCAATGAAGATTTGTATTGTTCATCTAGCCAAGATACTGGTAGTGCAAGCAATGTAATCAAACATGTTGTTCAAGAACTTCCTAATTCTGAAGATTTTGAAGACACCATTAATGAAGGGAAAGAATGTGACAGTGATGATGATGATTACTATATTCCTCCAAGTGGGGATCCCAAAGGAACTAAGCAAGATGATGATAATTTTCCTCCAAGCGAGGATTTTCAAGGCACCAATGATGATTGTCCTCAAAGTGAGGATTTTGATGGGACTAATGATTTTTTTTTAGCATGCCTACACCAATAATGATGATGTATTTCTTCATAACAAGGATTCTAACATGATGAATGATGATTTTCCTTCAAGCAAGGATTTTAATGGGACCAATGATAATTATCCTCCTAGTTGCAATTATTTTAATGGGACAAATGAAGATTTTCCTCCCAGCAAGGATTTTAATGGGACCGATGATGATTTTCCTCCAAGTGAGGAATTTTAATGGGACATATGATGATTTTGGTGAGGACGAAGACATCAATAATGGTGAATATGATTTTCCTCCAAGAGAGGATTTCAATGGAACTAATGATGAGTTTCCTCCAAGTGAGGATTTCTATGGCACCGATGATGAGTTACCACCAAGCGAGGATGTCAGTGGAAGTGATGATGATTTTTATCTAAGCAAGGATTTCAATGGCACCGATGATCAGTTATCGCCAAGCAAGGATTTCAATGGAAGTGATGATGATTTTCCTCTAAGCGAGGATTTCAGTGGCACTGATGATGAGTTACCTCCAAGAGAGGATGCCAATGGCACTAATGATGATTTTCCTTCAAACGAGGATTTTCTTGGCACCGATGATTACTTTCCTCCAAGTGAGGATTTCAATAGCACCAATGATGACTTTCCTCCAAGTGAAGATTTCAATGGCACCAACGATGATATTCCTCAAAGAAAGGATTTCAATGGCATTGATGATGATTTTCTTGATGATGAAGACAATGATTCTCCTCCAAGTAAGGATGTTATAGGAACCAATGATGTCAATGTTGAATCTCAAGAGTTCTCTTTCAATGAAGAATTTAGTGGCACCAATAGTGTTGATGGTCACATTGATCTATCTGCAAGTGATCAACTTATTACTAACCATGACAATAATTTCATAGTGAATTTTGTGATCATATTTTCAATGAGGGGGGGCATATTCCTCACAATGAAAACATTCATTCTAATGAGGCTGATTTTGCATACATGATGGTCCAGTAAAGGCAGAGACATAAACCAACAATGAGCAAGATTAAGTGTAGGACTAGACCTTTTTATGTCAATCCAAAGCATTCCAGTTATACAAGGTCTAGGAAAGAATTTATCACAAGTCCAAGTTCCATTAATCATTTGATTTCAAGTGAGTGTTTTCACAACAATTGTTTAAAGGATATATGCTACAATCATGCCTTGGAGAAAAGGAACGTGTATTTATTAATGAACAAAAGTATGAAAAATTCATATTAGTGGGGTGTATGATTTCTATAAGGAAAAGTTATGATTATCACATTGGAAATTTTCTTATTTGTAGAAA
This sequence comes from Pseudotsuga menziesii, assembly GCA_001517045.1. Taxonomy (NCBI): domain Eukaryota; kingdom Viridiplantae; phylum Streptophyta; class Pinopsida; order Pinales; family Pinaceae; genus Pseudotsuga; species Pseudotsuga menziesii. The sequence continues at coordinate 127,863 of LPNX010585000.1, forward strand.
GGAATTCGAAAGGATTCACTCAATTGGTAGTATTAGATTATCAAGAATCCAAACAAGACTAGAAAAGGATCCAACATTTTATTCTAATGATTATCAGGGATGAATCGATGGACCATAAACACGCATTGCAATATCATGGATGCATGATTTATTTTCCAAGCATGGAGAGAGTATTCCAAATAGAGAATTAATGCATGTTCTAGATAATTTCACAAGGTAGTAAATATACAACTTATACAAGGATTATGTTCAAGGTGGTCAAGGAAATGGAAACTTGATCAGATATGCATATTTCACAAGATTATGGAAAAAGAAGTTCAACAACGTCCATATTCCAAAGAGGTCAAGGACGGGGATCTGCAGTACATGTGCTTCTCTTAAATAAACAAGGGATAGATTAGAAGGGATAGAACAAAAGGGATAGAAAGATCTATGTTTATAAAATTGTTAATTTTTAAGATAAATGTCAATTATGAGAACTAGTTATCAATACTTTTTTATGTTGTTTGTAGATTCCATAAACAATTCACTGCAAGAATGTCACAATAAACAATCAGATGAATGACAAAAGTTGTACAAGCATCACAAGAAGTGCTATGATTCTCCACATAAGTATATGGGTTTAATAATTGATGGCATGGATCAGAAAAAAAAACACTTGCAGCATTTTTCCCATGTGCCAAAGAATTTAAAGGATGAAAATTTTATTCACTTTCACTTGGTTGGGTGTATGGTTTTAATGATGAAATGTTTCCAAGAGTTTACTTTCACTAGTACATATGGCTTAAAAGTTCCACGAGATATTGACATGAATAAGTTAAAATCAATTTTTTCGTGGATAAACAAATAAATTTAAAAAAAAAATGTTATGTCCCTCGATAATCATCTCTATAGCGACGAACTTAACAGTTCGTCACTATAGCGACAAAAGTTCATGGAAATAGAAATGAAATCACAAAGTTGGTCGCTATAGAAACAACTTCAGTTCCATGAAATACTTGCATGGACAATACATTACACTCTCAGGTTAACACATTTTTGTGGTATGTAAATTTTTGTTGCATGTCGTTAAAATTATATGTTTTAAAGGTAAATATCATGCATTTTTAAAAAATTAATAATATTTTGATGCTATAACATTAATACATATATCTTGCAGGTCTTCAAACAAAGGGAAAATTTGCATGTCTAGTATGTGGTCGTAGAATAAAATCTCATCGTCAGGAAGTTTAGAAAATGAGGTGTTTGATGAGTACAAGCACCTCCTCCCTAGGAACCATAGGTATCGAACTACCAAGAAAACAAAATTCAATGGTAAAGAAGAGAATGGAAAGAAACCATGAAGAATGACACCTCACCTATGGAAGTTGGAATTTAATAGAAATCGTTGAGGTATAAAAACTGTATATGTAGCATATATAAACATGTAATATTATGAATTTTATATTTTAACTGAATTTTCTCTACCATGGGTATTGTCATGAATTATTGTTAACATATTTTTGTTAATGTTTAATGAATGTATTTAAGGCATGAATGGGATTCCACAGGAATGGGGAGTTATCACATACAATTCAATAGGTTTCCTTACTACGAGAACCTACAAATAGCTCATTTTTTCAATACAATGCATATCGGGAAGAATGTAACAAAAATGATATGGCGGATATTAGATGGAAGGACTGACAAAGATAACATTGGAAAAAATTGTAGTGACATTTCAAAATCCAATCACGCATTGCAAAGTGTAATTATTTCCAATACCATAGATGGGGACTGAAATATTAGTATTCCATGGTTATTGACAGAGCAACAAAGCAATGCTATAAACTAGGTCATTCATAAAATAAGGTTTCCTACAGGGATTTCGTCAAACATACAAAATATCTTAAAGGAAAAAAGGGTGATTTTGGTGGTGTTAAAACTCATTAATACATTCATTAAGGTAATTATTTACGTTCTACCTCTATCTCTCCCAGACAGATTTGAACATAAAACAGTTTATATATGATCTTGGTAAATACATGAGGTAAGTAACAATTTATATGCATGTGGTTTAAGAGATAAAAAAGGAAAGTATATTTACCCTGCTCATTTTTCATTGTTTCCCATTATATCAATGTATTTCTTTCATTTATTTCTTCTTATATATTTATTTACTGAGTGAGGCCCTGATGCAGTTCATACACCACAAGGCTGTGTGGTGCAATGGTCATAAATTTTACATCAAAAAGTTGGATTAGAAGAAGAAAACATTCGATTGTCGGATAATTGTAGTTTTTCAAGTCACGAATGTTTCTTCTAGAAGTGACAAGCATCCATAAGTATATGAAAATAGGTATTATGGTTATTTGAATGATATAATTGAGTCTAATGAAGAAGAATATCAATGACATTGTAGCAATGTTGGAATCTATGAGATGGCATGTGCATGATGGGCCATATGATGATTATTTTAGGTAGTTGTTTATGCAACATCTCATTTGTTGTATTTGTTGCACATTGTCATATGTGTTTTTTTTCATTTACTCATAGATATTATTTATATATCAAAATTTGTTGTAATAATTATGTATTGTATATGTTCGAATCATCATCATCATCATCATCATCATCATCATCATCATCATCAATGTTATCATCAACGTCATCATCATCATCATAATCACTATCATTATCAGTATCATCATCAGCATATGTGGAATGAAAGAGAGAAAAATAAATTGATTTTTAGTGATCCAAAAACTTACTAATTGGTTCTACTAAATGATTAATATAATGTAAAACAAATTTAATTATACACAATGATAAGTAAATGATGCATCAACTTTGAAATTAAACTAAATTTTAATAGTAAGATGTGTAATAGTATCTCATCTATTTTTTATAATATATAAAGAACTATTATTTTTAATTGTTTATAATATCAACACTCTTTAAATATAGAGATATGTTGAATAATTATAAAAAATAGAATAAAAATAATTTAAATATTATAAAAGATAGAGATATGTTGAATAGTCATCATCATCATCATCATCTTAATATTCATTGTTATCATCAGTATCATCAACATCATCACCATTAGCTCTACGTTGCTCTTTGGTCATTTTGTCATGGGCAATGAAGTTGCACTCCCATTGGGGACAGGTGAGGACAATGGGGGATCTCACATGGTGGAGACCTCAACCCCTCCATTCAGGATTCGATGCCCAGTAGTGATATGGGCACAAAAAATCAGAGTATGATGAAGGTCGGCACCATGGACAGCAAAGGTAGAAGGTTAGAGAAAGGAAAAGCGTCATCACACTATACTAAAAGGTTCATATCCAAAACAAAAGAGATCCCTCTTTTACAAATAAATGCAGAAGGATTCAGATCGCACATTCAACATAATAGAGATCATGCCCTCATAGGTAAGTTTTTCGGTATCTGTCCTTCGCAGAAATCCTTTCTTTGGTGGATCAACATTACTTGGAAGCCATTGGGGCATTTTGATTTGCATCTAGGATCCAAAGGCTTGTTGAGGGTTTTTTTTTTAAATATGGAAGACAAAAATAGGATCTTCGAGGAAGGCCCTTGTTTAAGTCCGTCGGGTTATTTCTTAGACTGTGGAAGGAAAAATTTAACCCAGACAGTGAGGAATTATCCTTCATCCTGATATGTATCAAACTTTACTCTCTCCCATCAAAATATTGGCATGAGAACATTTTGGAATAATTGGGGAATACCATTGGAGAGTTCGTTAAGATCGCAGACCAAACAAAAACAATGTGATACACCTCATATGCTCGCATATGTGTCTACATGAATATCACAAAGGAGCTACCAAAAGGTATAAATCTATGTTGGGAGGATGAATACTAATGTCAATCCCTTGACTATGAGCGCATCCTGTTCTGATGTAGAAGAAGGCACGAGCATGGGCATATTTTCAGAGATTGGCATGAAAACAATCCCACTATTAAGCAAAAAGGAAAAGGATTGAAGGATGAGGAGGGGTATACAAAGGTCACATGTAGAAAAATAATAGCCAAACGCAATCAGGGACCATAGGTAAACAAAAAACCTATCTCCTCGAACTTGTTTGATGTTTTACAACAAGATAACATGCAGGATAAGTTAGATCTGAAAGACCTAATAACCATTAAGGGTGGACCAAAGGAAAACATGGAAGGATTGGAAATCCCCCACGAACCCATTCTGGAGAAGAAAACAAACATGGACTTAGAAGAGGATGATACGAAGGAAATGGATCTAGGATATCAGGATCTAGATGAACTAGAGACGGTTGTCAAGGATCCAATCAAAGGGATCATTCCATCGCAGCAAGTAGTATTTATCAAGGAGGAAATTATAAAAAATAGAAAATAAAAAACCCTAGGGGTTAAATATGATAGCTCGGGAGCCAAAATCCATAAGACCATCAAGAAATATGACAATGAAAAATGAGGAAGAAGAAGTAACCAACAACGCATTAAAGATATTAAGGAAATATTAGTAGCGTCAGAGCATTTTTCGACCATTGAGGAAACCTTTTCTATATCTTGCAAAACCCACCAATGAAGCTACTATACTGGAATATCAGAGGATGTTGTGCGCCTCACAAGAAAAGAATGTTGCAGAAGAAAATAATGGAAGAGAAACCCTTAGTGATTTTTATACAAGAAACATAATGCTCAGAGGAGATTTTTAAATCTATGGCAAAGAAGATTTGGAAAAATAGTGAAGCCTCAACCATCGATGCCTTGGGAACATCTGGAGATATAGGCATAATATGGAATCCCTTAGTCTTAAGTCCCACCAATTTCATGGATACGATATTTTCAATCTCGGTCGATTTTCACATTTTAGGGACCAACTCCAAAGAATTCCTTACTAATGTGTATGGGCCCTTTGAGTTAGCCTCTAAACAATCCTTTCTCATATCCCTACAAACTATGGGCTTCTTGGTCATGCTACGACATTGGATTATAAGCGGAGATTTCAATCTTATTCATAACCTACAGTTGAAAAAAGGAGGCATACGAACCCTAAGCCCAACCAGCAATGACTTTGGCAATTTGATTCATGAAATGGTGCTAGTCAAAACCAACACGGATAATGGTTTGTACACTTGGACCAAGAAAAGAGATGAAGATAGACACATAGCTTCAATTTTATACCATTTCCTCATCTTAGAATCCATTCTCATAGGAGGATCATATCTAGCGGCTCGTGTTCTCCCGACGACGAGATCGGATCATTGGCCCATAAGCTTGCATTGGTGTAGGAAAGGTGAACAACTGAGAAGGACCTTCTACTTTGATAAATTCTGGCTCTCTCAACAGGATTTTCAGCCTCTCTTTAATCAATGGTAGAAAGAGTTCCAGCCACCCAACGGCACCCCCATGTATCGATTTCAGCAAAAACTTAAATATATCAAATCACAGGTTAAAATATGGAATAGGGATTTCTTTGGAAACATTCTGCAATAGAAGGCACAACTCGAGACGCATCTTGTGAACCTTCAAAGAACCATCATGCAAGAGGGATATATGAAGGAAACCAAAGAAGAGGAGAAAATATTGCAAGAGGCTCTAGATAGCAGAGAAAACCAGGAGGAAATTCTTTGGAAGTCCAAATCTCGGAATAAATGGTTGTTAGAAGGGAAAAGAAATACCTCCTTTTCCACAAAACCATGATTCATTATAGATAGGTAAACAAAATAGTGTGCCTAAAATATAAGAACGACAATATGATGGAATACCATAATGAAATAGAGAAATCTCTCTTGGATCATTTCAAAGATATCATGAAAGAACATCCAGTGGAAAGGAACGCTAAACAGGAAAAAATCCTTGAGAACATACCCACCCTAGTAATAACGGAGAAAAATCAACTTCTTCCAAGACCAATTGAAATGGATGAGCTAGAAGAATCTGTCAAGCAATTAAAATATGACAAAGCACCTAGCTCGGATGGCTTCACCACTAATTTCTTTCATTCCTGTTGGAACACCATCGAGGATGAATTTTTGGAGATAATGGAGGAATCGAGGAAGATGAGGAATATTTTCAAAGCCTTCAACTCGACCTTCATATCCCCCATTCCCAAGGAACATGGAACGGACACTCCAGGTAAATTCTGACCCATCACACTTTGCAATGTCATTTTCAAAATCATCACCAAAACTATTGCTAACAGACTTAAGCCTATGCTCCCTTGTCTTGTTTCTAAAGAACAATCTGGTTACGTGGAAGGGTGTTAAATATTAGATAGTATCATCCTTTCACATGAAATCATACATTCTCTAAAAATCACAAAAATATCGGGGATTCTTATCAAACTTGGCCTTTCCAAATCCTTTGACAAGCTTAATTAGGGTTACATGAAAAAAATTATCTTTTCCTTCGGCCTCAATATTCACTGGGTTAATTGGATCCTTACCCTCACCTCCACTACTTTCTTCTCAATACTTGTCAATGGAACCCTCTCGCCTATGTTCAAACCTTCTAGGGGAATCTGACAGGGAGATCCCTTGTTACCTTTTATTTTTTTCCTCATGATGGAAGGCCTTAGACGCTTACTTAAAGCCAAAATCCTTTCTCAAGAGCTCAAATGCTTAACCCCCCACCCTGGACTGGAACCTCAGTCACACCAACAATTCATGGACAATACTATGTTGATGGGAAAAGCTTCGGTACAAGAACCTAGAATCATCAAAAGTTGTCTCAACACCTTCCTCGCGGCCAGTGGTCTAGATATTAACAAACAAAAATCCCAAATCTACTTCTTCAATACATGTCATATCACGAAGCGAAACATCTTTTGTATTCTCGAGTTCTCCGAGGGTAAGATCCCCTCCAAGTATCTGGGGGTTCCTCTAAAGGACTCTATGATAAGAAGTGTTTCATGGAAAGATCTCTTGGATCGAATGAAACACAAACTATCATCGTAGACCTTCTGATCTCTTAATATACCTAGTCGTTTGATCCTTTCCAGTTCGGTCCTCAAAGCCTTGCCCCTTTATTTGTTATTTTTTATTGTAGCTCCTAAGTCTATCCAAAAAAATACCAAGTATTTACAACATACCTTCCTTTGGGGAGGCTAGAATGAGTAGAATAAACGGGCTCTAGTTGACTAGAATACTTTGTTCCGCCCTAAGATGGATGTCGGTCTATGAATCAGAGACCCTTACTACAGCAATAAAATTGGCAATGCCAAGATCTAGTGGTGTTGGGTCACCCATAGCAATGAGCCCTGGGCTCTGTTTTGGAAAATGAAATATCCCCGAACCACTCTAAGAAAAATCTGATTAGATTTGACAGCAACACCAAGGGTTCACACATATGGAATTTGGACAATTCCAGTCATAACATTATTCAGACTTTATGCTTTTGGGAGATAATAGATATTGAATTTGCTGATTTTTTCCAGGATTCATGGAATCAACTTAGCCCTCTCAAATTTCATCACAATCTTCTGATATTAAGGGACTAATTATTATGCAGGAATCTTACTAAGATCGGTGCCTTCAGGAATGATTCTAATCAGGAGGATCACAACAAGAAATGGAAGAGAAAGGAATGGTGGCAAGGAATTAGTCCCAACAAGGATCTACATGCGTTATGGGAGGATCTCCAATCGCGGAAAATAAGGATCAACTCAAGAAAGGATAAGATCATATGGGGATTCTCTCACTTAGACTCCTATAATTTGAAAGAAGATGCAAACACACTCATTGATCCTGCGGAAGAGGACCAAGACAAAAAATTGAAGAAGATATGGGAATCCAATCTTTGGCAAAAAATATCCACATTCCTATGGATCCTTATCCGTAAACACATCTTGACTGGGGAAAATAGGAAAAAAAATAAGATGCATCGGTCCGCATTGGTGTTGTCTTTGTAAAGCTAATGAGGAAACAACTAATCATCTTCTGGATGAATGAAAATTTGGAGGGAAAATATGGAAGGAGGGGGAAAGGATTTTTCAGAAAAGTGCAGGGAAAAATGGTCTCCCTGACTTCATGATTGCGCAATGGCCGCATCAACCCTTCACTAGCCAGATCCTCAGGAGAATTTGGGATCTATTCTTGGGTTTGTTGTTTGGGAGGTCTGGATCGAAAGGAATAATAGAATCTTCAATAACAAAGACAGAACAAAGGAGGAGGTATGGAAGATTCTCAAAACTCACATTCACGAATCTCTCAAGCTTGGATGATGGAATGATAGGGATTTAACCACTAATAGTAATGAAATGAAAATAATCTAGGATTGGGTATTAAGATCCATTCTAGATCATATAGGAAAGGAGGTGAGGAATCCAATCAGAACCAGCTCCCCTACTATATGGGCCACTCCCCCCACAGGTACTTTCAAACTGAATTTTAATGGAGCCTCTAAAGGAAATCCAGGACCAGCTGGTTTCATAGGCATCATAAGAGATAGGGAAGGAATAATCCTAGGAGTGTATTGGGGATCGATAAGCACTTCCACTAACAATGTGGCCGAATTGGAAGGTCTGATATTTGGCATGGATTCATAAATCCAAAGAAATTATCATCCCATAATCATTGAGGGGGATTCTATTCTTATCATTAACATGGCCAAAATATTACAAGCCAACTCCATGAAAGAAAAAATATCAAAGAACTTGCATCTAGAGGGTAAACTTAGAACTCTGTGCATCATCCTAGAATATCACCTTGTTGTTGTCTTTCATTATGTGAAATGAATGGCGAACAAATTAGATGACTCCATCACCAACAAAGGATTCATGGCCAATTCCACCTTCCTCTCCTACCAATGGAACAACTTCCACTTTCAAGAAGACAGCGGGAATTGGAAGATTTTGGCTTCTCAAGAGTACTTTTTCATTTATTATCTTGAAAAAAGAATAAAGAATGCTATGGTACATGGGAAGAAATGAGTGTTGCATGGGTGTACTCTATTTTTCAAGAGCACGATTCAGGCCACGGCAAAGATACATATTGCAAACAAGGGCTAAGCTAGTTGTGCACACTCTTATGGATGTTCCCTCCGTCGGTTGGCTATCTGAAGTAGGATTATGTGTCGACAAATGGTGAAATGGAACCAAGTAACTACATTTATCTAATTTGATGCGATGAACAAGTGGGAATGGGGAAATGTGGTTTACTTCATGCTAATTCATGCAAAAAACACCAAAATCATAAATCACAATGAATCATGGTCCATCAACTACCTGAATCAAATAGTTCTCAGATGTATAGGTCAACTTAAACAGAAGAAATGGTTTACATGCATTTCGAGCAAAAATTGACTGCAAAGGAATTTATACAACATAAGAAATAAGAACCGAAGCAGTAAACAAAAATGTTCATGCAGATATTTTAACACATGCTTATGTAAACTAACAAAAATAGGGATCCCATCAGGAAATGGTTAGAACTATATGGAAGAGAAGTATGTGGTCTCAAATTCCAGGTCATGATGGGAGTAATCGGGCTCCCATGCCTATTAGAATAACTCAACATAGGAACCAAAATGGAAATGGGGTGATGCCTAGGGTGTCCCATGTTCGATAGGCTCTTCTTCTGGAATGGTGGAAAATTCATATATGATGGGCTGACCCACCCATTTTCGATAGGTTTGACCCTATGGCAAGTTTGGATTGCAAAATTTTCAAATGCATCTTCACAAAGGGATAACCTAAACCTTTATGCATGCTTCCAAATATACTTGATAAGATCAAGGAACATACCAAGGATGCTCCTATACTTGGGTGGATTTAAACAAAATATGCTCCCAGTGGCCCCACAAAATATGTCCTTAGGTGGGTGCAACCAAATGTTTATGAATTCAAGGATTGCTTCATCTGATGATAAAATAATGTCCAAGAAATCAAGTGAGTTGGGAGATCTCACAACTAAAATGGGCCAAGTAACTGGATCATATTCCTCCATCAAGGGAAGGTTTTGATCCAAATTTGCTAAAGCCATTTCAATAGCTTGGTATGACACTTCTATAGCAGATAAGGGTTGCAGGATCACAAAATTTCCCATGAGGGAATCATTTTTTAATGATCCTACCCTAATGTCTTGAAATTCCTTTAGAGCATCCCTAATGAAAGGAACATTCGATTGGATAACAATTTCAAGCATGCACTAATATAATTGGTCGATCCTGACAATATTCCCCCAATGAGGGAACCGAATCACTCGGGACACTAAAGACAGTATATCCATCATCGCATGTATCTAACTACGTCCTAAAAGAAAATTGTAATCTACATGCGCATCTACTACCTCAAAATCCACTATGACTATTTTTCCACCCCCATTCAATAAGGAAGGATACAATGAGTCCATAAGGAGAGAACGAATGTCCATCAAATTACTTCTGCATAATATGGGATTGGACTAAGGTGGGTGATCCTAATGCTTGCCAACATTTAAATGACTTGACACAGGTTGAGGTCCCTTCATCAACTATGGTTTGACAAATATTCTTTCCATGAGATGTTACTTTAATATGAAAAGCAACTTTGGAAGGAATCCTATAGGTTGATTGGTCTAATTCTAATGTGATCAACGTTGCATTGGACAGATAAACAGCTCTAGTTGAAGACAATAGTTCCTTTCTTTGTGCAGGGAAATATTGCAATACCACCATGGCGTACATGGAACATGGTGCTTGAGCTATTTCCTCAACAACATTTTCATTATGAGCAGCCCATGCATTAGGATTATGCATTGTTCCACATAGATCACCTTTGGGGGGTGTGGTACTATGTCTATGGATGGTTTCTCAATGGTGAGAGAACCATTTTCCTATGATTCTGATTGATCCAATGTACTAGGAGGGACATCATTAGAATGAGATCTCATTTTAGTGTTCACCTCATGATCACACATGAAGACATTGGCATTGGGATCATTTCCCTTTTGCAGGGATTTCGAATAGTTGCCTCCTAATGGAGGTTCCAACATTTTAGCAACCATTTGATGATGGTGCTACAAAAAGGGTTGCATTAAAACAACATATTGTTATTACCCAATTTCTTGAGCTGGATTCAGTGCATCTACCTCCCCAAAGTTAGCATTCTGCTTACTCTTGTATTTCTTTTTATTTCCTCTAAGTTCCATGGATTGAATTATGAGTTTTTCAGAAGTTTGGGAAGGATTAATATCGTGCTTACCCTTGTACTTATTCTTCTTCCCCCTAAGGTCCATGGATTGAACTATGAGGTTTTCAGAAGTCGGGGACGGCTTAGCATGTTGCTTCATATCTTGACCAGTTGTAGGTTCTAAGGTTTGAACAGACATTTGTCCCATTTGTTGAGTTATCTGCTCAAGGTTGTTGACATAACCAATCATACCAATGGCATTAGGTCCATGAGGCGGCCTAGCTGTATCAAACACAAGTATTGTTGGTTGGTTCCAAAAATATTGGTTACTTGTTGAAACCTCACCACTCCATTGTGGAATGGGATTCATGGGTGGATTTCCCCCTTATGGGGTTAGATTCCAAGGAGATCGGATATTTCCTGGAATCTGACCACACTATTGATGAATGGGTGGATTTCCCCCTTGTAGGGTTGGATTCCAGTGATATTGGTTATTTCCTAGAATCATACCACACCATTTAGGTGGTCCCTGGGTTTAACTAGTATTCCAAGGTGGGTTTCCCCTTTGCAAAGGTTTCCCCGAAGAAGATTGGGTACTTCTTGGAACATGATCAATGGGTGGATTGTCTCCTGATGGAGTTAGGTCCCAAGAATATTGGTTACTTCCTAAAACCTGACAACTGGGTGGATTTCCTCCTGGTGGAGTTAGGTACCAAGAATATTGGTTACTTACTAGAACCCGACCATTCCATTGATTTTGTACTTGGTTTTGATTGGAATTCCAAGGTATGTTTCCTCCTTGCGAAGGTTGGATCCAAAAAGATTGGTTACTTTCTAAAACATGACCACTCCATTGTGGAATAGGGTTGATAGGTGGATTGCCCCTAGGCATTGTGCTAGGATAAATCATACGATAACCCTCTAGGGAATTTTCTCCCATCAGTGAAGGATAATTCCAATTGGAATTTGTGTTCCAGGATGCATTATTTCCTCTAGGAATATTAACATTCCATGGTAAATGGTTTCCCCCAGAAGTAGAACCTAGATAAATATTGTGTGTGCCAAGAGGATTTTGATAACCTCCCGTAACCATTTGAGGTTGCATTGATATGGTTCCTTCAACTCTTGATGAAGCCAAAGGGTCAAGTGTAATATTCTGCATTTTATCACAACTTTCAAAAACACTAACCAGTGACTCACTTTTCATAAGTATGATTGATTTTAAAGGATATGATAAGTGTGGATTTACGTGTGCAAATGTGCTATAATCAATTTTTTCAATCTCAACTAAAGTAAGATCATCAATTCTATCTATGTTTCATCGATGATGTGACAAATTTTAAGAATTGATTTGACGTTTTTCTTCTCTAGTAATATTTGATTGGGTTTATAAGTAGTTCATTTTCAAATTCACAATTATGTGGTTCATGTATATGCCTCCACAATGTAGTGGGGCCCTCAAACTTGTGTAATTTTCCTCGCTGCCACCTTGACGGGTGGATCGGTAGATTAATCACTCTGAAGTTTAATAAAAGGACTTGTTTATTAGATTATATCAAAATACAGTCAAACAATCCTAAAGGCATCTAGACTCAACAAAAATCAAGGTGTCCACACCACTAATAAAGTCCCTAAGGAAGCAAAAATCAAGCTTCTTTCCAAAAAACTGAGGTTTAGTGGAAAGTTAGATTTTTAGAGGACCTTCCAAAACTAGTAGCCCTTGAGGGACATTAATCCTCAAGACTTACTAAATGGAAAAGGTACGAGAAACAATTACACTATTCTTCAATCCCCAGGGGTCCAAGTGTTAATTCTAGGCTACTCACCCTCCCAAGGAGCTGAAACAACCTTGTGTATGTCTTAGGTATTACAAGTGTCCCCCACTCACAACATCCTATACGATACCCTAGGACAAGAAACTATGGTTACCACTTCACAATCGGTGACCAGGTAGGACAGTCGTCAGTCCAGGATAACTCAGATAGAATATCTATCTCAAAAAAGTGATGTCACCCCGAGGACTTGTCACTTAACCGAGACACTGTAATGTGCTCATATCCCACCAAAGAAGCAAAAGGGGGGTACCACCCTTGCTAAATTCAATTGACCTCATGCTTAACACTTGTGTTAGAAGCGGCTTCCTGGCTAGCACTCTTTACTACTAATGGATTTAACTCTCATTAATCAATGCTAGTTTCAAATTTTTGTGGCTTTGGAGTGTTAACTCGCCATATTAACCCAAATCCCTAGCCTAATCTTATTGGTGATATCAAAGATAAAATCTTGGTTGTTTGTATATTAAGTGTTGATTTTAAAGGTAATTCAATTAGTTTTGAGGAGTGGTGGTGAAACTGATGGTGTTGCAACTTATGCTATTAAATCAAACCAATGCGCATATGTTGTTAATCCTATATTTTCATTCGATGAACTTCTATACTGTGAGAGAGTAAGAGGTTCATTGAGATCCTTCAGATGTGTGTATTGCAAAATCACTTTCAAAAATTTTAAATCACTTTCATTTTGCAATCAAGGGTTCAAGAGGTTGGTTTCAATTATTACTAATTAGAAACGAAAAATGTTTGACTATTCAATGTTTTTTCTTGTTTCCAATAAGTCTCTTAAACTGATGTGTAAATGTAAGAACGTGATTCAATTTTGATTTTTCGTGACAAACATTTACACTTGAGATCCACTTTCTCGTTCACGGGACCACCCAAAAGCGCAAGTGAAGAGGATACTTGTGGCTCGACCAATATGCTTCAAAAAAATTCAAAGGATTCCTATTACACTTGAGATCCAATTTCTCGTTCACAGGACCGCCCGAAAGCGCAAGTGAAGAGGATACTCGTGGATCGAACACAACTTATCTTAAGAATCTTGACAATGACGAAAAGATCCTCTGATTGTGTTTGAACTAATCTTGAGTGCTAGGTTCGTATTTTGTGAATTTGAGTGAATTTGATATTAAATGATGGTAGAAATATTGTCTTAGTGGCAATTACAAGATTTATGGAAGGTCATCAAGTCTATGTGGATTCAAAATTCATGGTCACAAGAATTTATAATTGAAACAATGTCAAGTTCTTTAATTTTTTCAACAATTTCCTTATGTCACTATGTGATAAAAATGACCAATTTAGACAAATTTTAGACATTAAAGGATGAAATAAATGACTTAAAGGTAAAACAATCCATAAACTTTTAGATCTGAACATTCTTTTCAAGGAAAACTTTGAATAATACTAAAAAAAATACCCTCCTAAAAGTGATTTTTTCCTAGTTTTTTCTTAAAAAGAGCTTTCCAAGCCTTCCAAAATTGAGGGAAATGTCCCCAAATTTTTCAAAAATGATCCTAAAAGGTAATATTAAGATTTATCAAGTGTTTTAGGATGTCAATCAAATTTTTGAAAAGTTTCAAAAGAATTTAATAAAATTCAAAAATCAGTGATCTCCACAAATTTCAAACTCAAACCAAAAATGCACACAAAACTTACAATCCCTCAAAAAATTCTCTAAATATTGATAAAGGGTAGAAAATGTTATCTAAAACCTCTATTAAAGAATTCCTAATACATCTACAATATAAAAAAAACAATCAAAATGACCAAACATCGCAGATCTGGCCATCAAAAATCAAGAATCATGGCTTTTTCAAATTTCACCCAAATGCACACCAAACTTCAAAATTCTTCAAAGAAATCCTTTAAAACTTGATGAAAGAGAGCCAAGTACTATCTAAAACCTATATAAGAAGTTTCCTAAGACATATACAACAAAAAAAAACAACCACAATGTCCCAACATTGCAGATCTGACCATCAAAAATCAAGAACCATGCATTTTTCAAATTCCAACCATATGCACACAATACTTCAAAATTATTCAAAGAAATACTAAATATTTGACCCAAATGAATGAACTTAGACTACAAAATCAATTAGAGTACTTCCTAAGATTTTCACAGGAAAACAAATCACTCAAAATGGACAGTAATTGAGGATTTTATGATCAAAATACTAAACACGTGTTGTGCCTCTGTTGCACACGCGACTGTCACTACTGCAAACCTACGTGTACATGCGACTGTCACTGCTACAAACCTGCATGTTCCTAGAGAAACCTCAGATCCCACCCAAATCTATAAATTTTGGGCCAGGTAAGGGAAAGCTAGACCGGTTTGATATTCTTGAATTGATTTAAAGCCTTAGAAGACAAAAAACAAGCATGCATCAAAGGATTTGAAATGAAAGACACACCCAAAGAAGGGGAAATTCTCAAGAAAACTTGTTTCAAGAGAAAATCCCCTTAGGTCCCTAGTATGGTCATCATTTTTTTGGTATATTTGACGATGGGGACTTGTCTACATCCTATATATACTTAACTACAGGGAGGGTGAATCATGTTGATAGAATATATGCAATAACGGACAATTTCCTAAAATTTCTGCACTTCTTCAAAGGAAAGAGAGAGAGGGAAGGGAGGAGGTTACCTCTTGCAGCATGTTGTTTGGTGAATATATTTTTCCTATAGACTCCATGGCCTTTATGCCTCCATGAGCAGTAGCTAGCTAGTTCCTTACCTCTAGCTCTTAAAATAATTCAAAGAAAGCATGAAATTTATCTACTAAATGTTGCAAAAACACATGAAACAAACATGGATTGAAACACAATATTTAGAGGAAATTTGAATTGCATCATATTAAATTGAGAGGAAGGTGATTACATCCTAATAATGGGTGAATCCCCTTCTCCCTTGCTCTAAATTACCCTTCTCCATCAATGCCAATGATCAAAGAAACTATGATGTGCAAGAAAGACTCTATCTATCTTCTCATTCCTCCAGCATGCCTTTTCTCTCTAATTTGTCCTCCTTCTTTCCTCCCACATGCCTTTCTTATATAGCATTGGGATTTGTGTTTCCAATCACTCACCATGAATGTGGGATTAATATTTTTGAATCTTTTTTATTCTTTCCTTAATAAAACACACTTTCCTTAGTTTTTGGGCATTTTACTTGAATTTCCAGGTTTTTAGGAAAATTAATACATATGTCATGTATTCTTTCTACTACGGGAGTTGTGGTGACTAGGTTTTGATCCTTAAGTAGTATTGGTATTGAATTCTTTAGAGAAACCTTTGTCTTCACATGTTTCTTCCTTTGCGGAAGTAGTGTTTTGATGAGAGATCAAAGCTCTCAATTTGTTCCAAATTCTAGTCTACATGTTGCGGGCGAAAAGAAGACATGTTTTTAGACCATCATCTTCGAGGGTGTTAATTTTATTGTTAATAGGAATGGGCAGGTATCTTTTGGTGGGATTTCTCTCCATGTTATGGATTTGGAGGATATCGAGCAAGCGAGTCAAGCCTTGAGAAAATCCTTAGTAAATCCATCCACCGCGTCAATGCGTACTTGGATTTGCGTTGCAGGTTTATCTTGTTGGGTGCTGAGCTATTATTTAAGAAAGGATCCGAGGGAGAGCATTGCACTTGGGATTTTGCAGAGTGTTTGGGAGAAGCACTACTGTGCCGGCTTGAACAAATCTAGGGTAAGAACACTCATGCGTGTTCAAGTGAGGAAGAGATTACCGTGCAGGTGAAGGAGCAGGAAGGGATTACCATATAGGTGAGGTCGCTGCTCCAGGAATTTGGGTTTACAATCAAGCATGGCCGATCCCAAAGGAGGAAATGAAGAGGAAGAGTGGGAAAAAATATTCAACGAAGAGACGTCATATCATATCCAACGCTACATTGCAGCAATGGAGAATGAAATCTATGGGGAACTTAGACTGAAGCTAGGAAGAGATGTGGTGATGTCGAACTATTGGCGACTCAAGTTTATTCTCTCTTGCTCCATGAATGAGAGAGAAAGTTATGCGGATTTGATTCGAATCACTCTGGGAACCTTCAAAGAGGACGCTGAGAACATCCTCTCCCACATGTGAAGCTTACTGAGGCTATCTGATCCCCCCTTCAAGCGTGGCCAGAGAAACGCTGATGAAGAAGCTACAAAATCTATCCAAGCGGATGCCAGCCAAGGGGTAGTGGGTGCCATCAACAATGCCTCGAAGGAGGAAGAATATTCCCGTAAGCGCTAGCTCTTCTCTCGTCTAGTTCATTTTTCTGTTCTTTTTATGTTTTCTTACTATGTTATTTTTTGGCTTGTACACATGATCGAGTGCTCAAGATGAAAGGTTGGGCTGCTCTCATGCTCTTGCACCATTCTCTTTGGGTAATTTTATTCACTTTACTATTCTTGTTGCATGACCATTTCCTGACCCTGTGCTTTAAGTGTCAGGAGTATGTAAATATTTTTTCTCAGCTTCAGTAGTAATAGAAAAGGTTCCATATTACTTACAAAAAAAAGGCGGAGAATACATGCATTATATGAGAATGGAGGTGAATCCCACAAAGTATTTATTTAAATATCTAACCATGAAAAAAATGGTAAAAAATGTATTAATCCTCAATATCCAAGGGTGCAGAAACTCTCTCATTGTCAGTATTTAGAAAGAGCTTATGAATCCCATACATAACATAGCTGGAAATGTTATTGGTGATCCCAAAAGGAAATTTAACCACCAAAAATGAGATGCAGATATAATTTAAAATATACAGTCCATATTAAGAGGAAATTTAAGCTATAGAAGCAAAGAATGTGCACACTGGGCATTGCAACGATGAAACACATAATTGGCCAATGGCGGAGAAAAAATATAGAGTTATCTTGAAGAAAACTTTAACTAGTGAGTGTGATCATACCTGCAATCTGAAATATCGATTCGATGTACACAATGCAATCCCATAAATGTTGAACTTGAACCATGATTCGTGAATAATGTTAACCAGAACCTTGAATGTTGAACATTGAATCATAATCCTTGTTATCTGTGTTGATGCATATCAATTCTTTGAGTGGGTGACTCCCTGAGCAAGCAAGGCATTTTATAGGGACGAATAGAAGTGTATATGTGCTCAATATTGTGAGAAATCAGGGCGAGCCAATGATTTGGGTCAAATTCAATTGGAAATAGAGGGCGAGTCATAGATCCCGCTCGTTTTTTTAGAATTCAGGGAAGACCCGCTGACCAGCAATTTTTTTTGTAGAAATCAGAGGCGATCCAACGATCTGGGTCAAATTCGGTTGGAAATCAAGGGCGAACCATAGATCTCGCTCATTGTTTTTTTAGAAATCGAGGCAAATTTCTAACCAGAGGATTTTTTTGTAGAAATCGGGGGTGAACAGAGGAAGTTTTTTGTAGAAATCGGGGGTGAACAGAGGAAGTTTCTTGTAGAAATCAGGGGCGAACAGAAGAATTTTTTTCGTCGAAATCGGGGGCTACGTGGGGAATTTGGGAGATTGGGGATTTATTTCATAGGTCTATTTAAGTGAAATGGTTTATTTTATTAATAATTACTGGATTATTTTAATATTTTGATATACTAAATTCGCCCAACAAAAAATTTAAACTCCTTTAAAATCGCCCATGGGCTATAATTCACCCCTAAAATCATCTTTGGTTGTGCCTTAACCATGAAGATCAAGTCTTAACCATACTTTGTACACACACACACATTGATTCAAAATTATTATTAGATAAATTGATAATTCCTTCTTCTTTCAAGTTATAACTTTTTCTTTGCTTTTATTGTTCATAGTTTTTTTTTTATTTTGGGGTTTCAACTCTTTTTATTCATTTTTCACTACTTTTAAGTTTACTTATATCCTCTCCTTTTGTTATCATTGTGTAAGTTTCTCAATCATTTATCCATTCATCGGGGAGTGAGTTTATTCAATTTAACAATGCTTCAAAGCTTCGCAACCTTCAACATTGTGAGGTTATTCATGATTAGATTCTCTTAAAGAATTTATCATTGTCATTATTCTTATGGATACTTTATGGAACTTCACTACTTCATGTGGATTCAAGATGCTATAGCGTTTTCATATTAACATTTCTCTTCAACAAACCAATTTTTTATTCAATAAGTCACCATCAAAGATATTCTAAGGTTGACATCAATGACAACTAAAATGTCCAACAATGAAATCATTAGTGTGCAAATACTTTGAATGACAACGTTTATGGTTTTGTTTTCATTGTTTATTATGGTGATCATTGGTTATTAGTGTGAAAATGCTTTGAATGACAACATTTATGGTTTTCTTTTCATTGTTTAGTATGGTGATTGGTTGTTATCTCTTGAACGACATAAACCTAGTACAAAAAACTGCTAATATGTTAGAAATGGTAACTTGCACCGATATCTATCCTTTAAAAAATAATAGTGTGATGCATAGACAATACAAATAATAGGATATTATAATGCTTACACCTATTGCAAACAGGGAAAGAACCCATGATTTTGAGCTTTGACTCACAAAATAACACAAAGTAAAATGGTGCTCACTAAAAGAATTATATACATGTTTTAGTAATACCTTCGAATTCAAATTTAAATTCGTTTTGGCAAGCATTCCTACATTGGGAAAATGTGTGAGATGGATATTCATGGAAATGTCAAATATTTGTGGTGCATTACATGCAAAGGGGTAAAATTTTGAGGTCAAGGTTTCATTATTGACATATATAATTGGAATGAACATGCGGTATGAGTGTGCTACATGTGAGGAGTACACATCATAATTTATATTCGTGAAAATGTTTGAGGATGCCTAGTTTCGTGTGACATGGTCTTAGCCACCCATTGTGAACAAAAACCATGGGGACGCAATCCAATCTTTCAACTTTATTTTACCTCAGAATTTCATGGAATTTCCATCTCATTGTGTTATTCTTCTCCATTAACCCATAACGAAATAGTCATTATGAGGTTCTGAAAGGGAATCATTGAAAATCCATTTCACCTATCCAACTCAATGGTGAAATGCTTCAAACAATAACAACCTTTTGGAGGTCATCTCCTATTGAAATTCTTATTACATTATATGTTTCTTATGGTGGTGTCTTCTTTAATTTTTTTATTAAAATACTCAAAAAGCGTCGCTATAGCGACGAAAATGACTTAGTAGTTCTTTATCCCGACAAAAATATTATGTCGATATAGCTACGAGACATCGTCACTAATATGGAAAGCTCGTAGTTTTGTGCATGGTTGGAAGCTACTATAGCGGTGGGGAATTCGTCGCTTATATAGCAAGTTCATCACTATGCGCATGAAGGCCTATTGGTCTAGGAACGATGGTATGTCACTAGAGCAACAGATCGTTGTCTCTATAGAGATGAAAATTGATTTGTAATCCATCGTCCACGGACACCATGTGACATCTCTTTCCTGTTTCCATAGCGACGAATGGTTCGACGTGTGGCTATAGCGACGAAACTATTTCCACAAAAATATGGGGTGACTTTTGTCGCTATTGCAACAAAAAAGTGTTGCAATAGTGACGATTTAACGTGGGGAAAATGTTCACATGTACTAGTGCTTACAGCTACAAATATTCACAATGATGCAAATATTACCATCACCATAATTCATCATGTCCTTTCTCATTGTCCTGGTGATATCCATGAAGTTCTATATCTGCAATTGGACAACATAAGCTGAGAAAACAAAAATCAGGTCATGTTTGCTTATCTAAACATGCTTGTTGAATTGGGAATTTTTAAAAAGGTAAAAGTTGGTTTCCTTCTTGTTGGGAATACACACGATCATATTGATCAAATGTTCAGTCATTTTGCAAGGACATTGAGGAGGAATAAATTCAAGATCCTACCATCATTGATTCAAATTGTAAGGAAAGCATACCATCCAGAGCATATTGTACAAAAATTGGAAGAAACTATTTGCATGCGAATATTTATTTTTGGATTGCATAATGAAGAAAGGTGCATTGAAAAGCTTTATGGCATTAGATTTCAACATCAATTTCTTATAAAAAGATTGATGGAAAAACACTATTGTGGGGAAATAAGTACTCAACTAGCATAGAATGGGGGCCTTCATTAGGTTTGGAATTTCTGAAATTCATCCCAAATTGTTAAATGTATGCTTCAAATTTATTGTTATTGCAATCATCTGCAAAGATTCATAATGCAAGGCGACATAGAAGAGATGTTGACTCTTCTCAATGCTTGGAAGAAATCAAAAAGTATATCTAAGATTCTTATGAGTAATTTGATGTTGTTTATTATGTTTGGTGGGATTCTTTTTTCATGGAGCGGAGTGACATAATTTCAAACTATGCAAATGGAGATATATATTTGAAGTCTCCTTTTACTTGGCCATAAAGAGTATCAAATGCAAACCAGGAAACAAATGTTGAACCTCAAGGTGTTGAGTTTTCTCAAGTAAAGGAAAGAGAAATGTATATTGGCTCTAGAATATCATCTACAAATCATCGAGAGATGGAAGACCATTATAGGGGATCAGTGCAAGATATCAAGGAGGGTTGCATGATTGGAGTTTTGTTTCCAAATGATGCACATGATTATACATTCTGGATTGAAAAAGTTATGAAGGTCATTAAGAAAATTAAGTAGTATCAATAGAAGTACACTAGTATGAAACATATACTCACCCATTTGATGGTGTGTACAAGCCATATATGGTGGTTAAGAAAAGGGTTTGCAGAAAGAGAAAAAGAAAGGGTCAAAAAATAAATCGGCGTCGCATTGACATCTTAAAATTAGAGGAATTTGATATACTCGTTTATGATTTCAAGTTGACAAAGAAAGACACTCTTCCCTCCAAGACTATAGATATTATCAAGAATTTGTTGCCAAAAGAAGAAGTTGTGAAATGGGAGTCTACTAAACCAAGCCATAGATCCAGAAGGAATATGAAATCTGAAATGATTCGCATAGATGTAGACTGAGATAGTGCACCCATTGATAATAGAGAAGAATATGGGTCATCTACATCTTTGTCCAATCCTTCATCTGCAAAAAACATAGATTATGATGGGATGTCAGAATCAATGGATGAATTTGAATAATTTTAAATGAAACATTTTAGATGTTTTTTATTAGTATGATGTTTGTAATTGAAACTCTGAAGGAGATTTTGAATATTTATATGAATCATTTATTCTTGTATGATCTAACATATGATTTCATAATGAATCGCATCATAATTTCTTTAATCTTATATGGTTAGAGTGGTGAAATTATTTATGAAATATTTGTGTTTGTTTAATATGCAAGTTTCAAAAAAGTTGTAATTTATATTTTGGAGAAAAAAATATTTTCCCAATTTAGGGGTTGATTTTAAAGTATTTGTAAACAACGGTATGCGATGTTCAATCCATGCCTCTATTTTTAACCCTGAAAAAAACACATGTATACTGGTATCAACACTTTTGTATTTGGGGGGTCTTTTTGTTGTTTTTTATGCAAAAATCATCGTTTTTATGGATAGAGTTCTCATTCTTAGTATAAATTTTTTGTTTCATAATATAAGTGGTATAAAGTAAAGAAATAAAAAATCAAATTCAAAATCTGAAGAAAAAAAAACATGAATGTGAAATGTTCAGATGTTTGAATGGATCAAGAGAAATGAAGTCGATCTAGATATTGAAAATTCAACGATAGCTAGGCTGACAAATATCACATCTTCGAAACAATATCTCATGGACATTTCCACCTCATGGCTCTTGTATATATAACAATGGTTGCAAACTCTTTCCTTTATCTAAAGTAAAGAAATAAAAAATAAAACAAATCAAATTCGAAATATGAAGAAGAAAAAAGCATGAATGTGAAATGTTCAAATGTTTGAATGGATCAAGAGAAATGAAGTCGATCTAGATATTGAAAAGTCAATGATAGCTAGGGTGACAAATATTACATCTTCCAAACAATATCGTATGGACATTGTCACCACATGGTTCTTGTGTATATATAAAATGGTTGCAAATTCTTTCATTTATCTAAACTTAAAACAAACTTACTTTCTCCCAATTTACCAAATGCATTTGTTAATTTCATATCCACATAAATGACAATACATCTATGTTGCAAAAAATTTCAAAAGAGGAGGGATGAGGGATGCTCAGAATGGCTAGAGCACAATCCTTAATTATCAAGCGATAGCATATGGGGAACAATAATAAAATTTATATTAAAAAAAAAAATTACACTCTAAATTTTAGAAAACATGAATAATGAAATAGAAACATAAATAATAATAAAAATAAATTCAATTTATATACTAAATAGTTTTACTATTTTTGCACCGAGAGAAGTGAGGTGCTCTCCAACCCAGTATGGGAGAGATATTGTCACGTTTGTACGTGATGCTCTAAAAAAATAATAATAAATTTTATACCCAACATGTCGGCCTACAAAAAATCATTGCACCGAGAGAAGCGAAGTGCTCTCCAGCCCAGTATGGGAGAGATGTTGTCACGTACTCTAATAAAATAATAATAAATTTTATACCCAACATGTCAGCTTACAAAAATATAAAACTAATAATAAAAAATAAAAATTTTAATTATCCCCCCAAAACAATGTCCGCCACACAAACAACCCAATATGGGGATATGTTGTAATGTTCATACCTAACAAAATAATAATTAATTAATTAATTAATTAATTATCAGCAAAAAAATATTGAAACCATGTGCAAGGCCTCCTAAACAACCCATGGTTTTATTGTACATGGTTTAGTAGGGCCTTGCAAATGATTTTAAAACCATGTGCAAGGCATCCTAAACAACGCATGGTTTTATTGTACATGGTTTAGGAGGGCCTTGCAAATGGTTTTAAAACCATGTGCAAAGCCTCCTAAACAACCCATGGTTTTATTGTATATGGCTTAGTAGGGCCTTACACATGGTTTTAAAACCAGGTATGAGGTAGATGTTTTGAATACTAATATACTTTAATTTATTCAATAAGTGAGAACCATATTAACATGATCTTAGATCTCACTTGAAGTTATATTTAGGATAGTATTAAAATGTTTGTAATCTTTTAACTTTGAAACAATTTAATGTTTTCATTTAGGATAGTATTAAAATGTTTGTAATCTTTAACTCTGAAACAATTTAATGTTTTCATTTAGGATAGTATTTCAAGGTTTCAAATAAGGGCTTTTAAATTATGGGACTATGAAATATAACTATTAAAATATGGTTTTTTAATAGTTAATTATTTATAATAATAAAAAAATATTTGCAAAAATGTATATCAATAAGTTTTTTTTTTCAATTATATTTTAAATATGGTTTTTTTTTAATATAATTGAAAATATAGTTAATTTATGGAATAGTATAATATTATAATGTTTTAATAATTATAACTTTTTAATAGATATAATGTTTCGATAATTTGAATAGTAAAAATGTTTTTAAAAAATAAGGTTTTTAAAATATAATTGAAAATATAGTATATTTATGCAATAGTATAATATTATCATGTTTTAAGAAATTTCATGTTTTAATAATTATAATGTTTTAATAGTTATAAAGTTTTAATAATTTAAATAATAATAAAAAAATTAATCACATTTTTTTAAAATATGTTTTAAATAATGTTTTTTAATTATAATTGTAAATATAGTCAAATTGAAAAGTGTCATATTTAAAAATATATTGAATTTCCGTAACGAATTTCATTAGCATTTCATTAACTTGCACAGTGAGTTTTTTCTTTAGTAACAGAATTTCATTAGCATTTCATTAACTTGCACACTGAGTTTTTTCTTTGCATAGGTTTCAGTGTAATATTAATGCATAAATTAGTAGCTACATTGATTGGTTCTAATGGTGTATTAATACCTGGAGAGGTTTGCACCTAGAGAGTTTGATCCCTCTCAGTGCTTGATAGAGCCTAGGATTTGGATTTGCACTGGTTTATTCCATAAATTAATAAATATTATTAAAAATCGTCAAATGTCATGTACATAACCCAAGTACCTACGATAACAAAATATTTATTCTCTAAATTTTAGAAAAACACATAATGTAATAGAAACATAAATATAAATATAAATAAATTCAATTTATACAGTAAACATTTTTATTTTTTTTAATTCCATAAATTAATAAATATTATTAAAAATCGTTAAATGCCTTGTACATAACCCAAGTACCTATGATAACAAAATTATGATATAAATATAGTCCAACACTTACGAACTTACTACATAATACTCGGTACTTAATTCAAATTTTTTGGTCATTTTTTTGGTCAATTTTTGGTCAATTTTTTGATGACAGCATTCTTGTTGATGATATATGGACCTGTGAAGTTCAATAGAGTGGAATTTTTGTGATATATTTTGGGACAACAGAGACATAAATTGCAATATTTGGATGTCTTATATGATAAAGACTGAGTTAGATGATATATATATATACTTCATAGTCTTTCATGAACATGGATTTCATGCTGATTGTTCAGTTTTGAAGATCAAGGATTTCAATGTTGATATACTTTGATGATTGTAAAGAGATAAAACTACTTTCTGTGAACTTACAAGAGACAACTTTTGTTGATTGTAGTTTAACTGTTTTATGATATTTTTTGGTTTGGATATAATTTGATTTGCTAAATCAATTACTATCTATTTTGTAAAGCGTTTGTGCTGAAGAAATTGTGATAATGGACACCGATCAGTTAATGATAGTGGATCATCTGAGGAATGTAATTTTGAATAAAGTTAAGAATTTTTTCTATGGAAAAAAAATTCAAATTATCAATTTAGATACTATTAATTAAATTCTAAAATTATGAATTCTATAAACTTACCATGTAATACTATGTACGTAATTCAAATTATCAATTTAAATACTATTAATTAAATTTTAAAATTATAAACTTTGTAAACATAGAAGATTTCAAAAGTATATTCGATTAAATATATACATCCCTTAATTCCAAACTAAAGTATTCCAACAAATTTGAATATGTGCATCCCTTTGATACCAAACCCAAGTATTGTCCAATAGATGATGGAATGCTCTTAAGTAGTTTCCCTTGAAACGATGACCACAAATATTGCACATCCATGCTTTGGAATGACTAAGGGCATTAGTAAATAATCTCACAAAGTTCAACAAGAAGGTCCCTTTTAGCCTTAACAATTTGGTCCTCATTCTAAAGGGAGGAGAAAATTTTAAAGTTTAAAACTTTAAAGTATGGTACGTCAAAGGAGAACGGTCTAACTTCAAAATTCATATACATGGATCATTGTATGATGATACGTGATACATGGTATATAAATGGCATTGACATAGGACATAATTTATAGAAATGGACCCGAATATATATTATTAAAGAATTTGACAAGAACATGGAAGTCCTGGCGTTTTAAGAGTCGAAGCCAAAACCGTTGTTTAGACAACTAGGGTTCTAACACTAGTCGCTTCCCTTTCTCCTCTGCGAGGTGGAGAACTTGGTTGACTGAGAGAGATTTTCAGGTGCAAACTTCCTTCCATAAGGTGTTTCTTCATGCAAGTGCATCCTTTTCTAAAGACTCGACTACCTCTGCTCGGATCAATACTTATTTTTCTTCCTTTCCTATTTCTACACCTACTATCTATTGGGAAGATTGGGCTAAATTCTCGGGGGCTGCTGGGAGAGGGGAATAGGTGGAGTGTGGTCTTTAGCTGCTCCAACATCGAGTTGTCTATGATGCCCACGCATGCAAGCAAGTCTTCAGGAATGGAATCGGCCTGCCTCCCTTTGGTCTAATGGTTGCAGGGTCAAGGGGAGTTTTTATCCCTAGTGTGAGAGGTATAGGTACCCTGTTGTTGGGAAGCGACGACGATGGTGACCTGAGAAACGATTCTATTCCATGTGGTGCGATGGTGGCGGCTTGTTGGGGTTTTTCTATGGAGTGGCTTCCTTCCACTTCACAGTCAGCTGCTTCATCCTTGTAACAGACGGCTAGGGTTTGAACCCTTTTCGCTATTTAGCATCCACTTATTTGAAGAGGATATACTCTGCCAGAGGTTGTGGCAATGGTGATGACTAGATGGTTTGTGTGGGCGAGGTCCATTGTGGTTCATCACTGCTATTTCTTGGTATGGCGTGACCGCACCAGTGGCTTTCTGATGGTGGAATTTCACTAGTTCATTCTATGAGTGGCCTTGGTTTTGGCTACTTGTGGGATGATGGATTTTTGTCCATGTGATTTTTTTTCTGTCTCTTTTGGAGCAGTTTATACATGCCCCCAACGCTTACTTTGGCTGGGAGCTTGGTTTTGGGTGCTCGGGTTGTTGAGCACTATTTGTGGTATTTTTTTACTTTGGCTGGGATCTTGGCCCTGGTTGGTCAGGTTGTTGAGCACTGTTTGTGGGTTTTGAGCACTGTTTGTGGGTGTTGAACATTGTTTGTGGGTTTTTACTAGATATGATACCTAGTATCATAGATGTGTATCTCGTTACCTTTGATTCTAATGAATATCAACGAACTGTTCTTTTTCTTCTGGGAAAAAACTAATCATATATTGATATAATAAAGCATAAATTGTACAATTTAATTAAAAAAGATAAGGGTAATGAATGCATGGATTACACTCTAAAATAATAAAATAGCAAAATGATTTTAAATATAAAAATATTTATACTAACTATTCAATTTCCATATTAGTATGACATGCTCGTATATTTTAATGTTTTGTTTGAACATTATTCCAAAAAAAAAATGGTTTGATCACAATCTAAAAATATAAATTAGTAAAAATGAATTTAAACACACTCATGGTTACTATTCAATTCCCATACTCGACACTACTCATGAAATCTGATGTGTGTTTTGTTTGAAGGTTATTCAAAACTGTTTGAGTCTCGCCCGCCTATGTTCCATCATTATCATTAGTGTCCCTTAAATTCAATATTATTTAATGTTATCCTAACATGTATGATAAGCTAGACAACCATCTTCATTATCAATTTGTGAAACATCTTCAATATCTACACGCCACCATGTTCTCAGTTACTATAAATACTCAAGTGTCTTTATCTAAGGGTTTTAGCATAACCTCACTACTTAAGGGTATTTATCTTCAAGAATTTAGATTTTCAATCAGTTCTATTAGGTAGTCGGTACATAGTTACTCAATTTAAATGGATATCTTTATTAAATAAATCTCACTAGTTAGTTGTTATTCGTTAATGAGGGGATCATGAGTGGATTAAGGCTTGGATAGTGAGAAAAATTTTATATATGTAGGAAGCTATGTAATGTTTTTTCAAGTATTATCATTAAATTGGAGCTACTCATTTGGAGGACTCTCCTTCAAAAATACCCCATGAACATTCTTATCTTTCTAGATTATCAATATAAGGGTTAAGATCCTACAAGGTCAATACACTTGTTTTTCCTATTCTACATTCTAGAGTTTATATCTCTTATAATATTGCTCTTAATTCATTGTTTTTCTATATAAGTACAATACAAGTGGTATCCAAGTTCTTTTGTATGGCAACACAAACCTAAAGTTTAAACCAAAAAAATTCAAGCTAGAGACATATTTCGACATCTTTAAATGTAGAGATTTATCATTTAATGGGTAAAATTGTGACTTGGAAACATACACAAATGGTAAACAAGTGGGGTCACCTAACTAGATTCCCTTCTACACCTTTGTTGGTACATGGAACTTTAGTACCATATAAAAAAGTGAATCTATGCACAAATTTGATTTTCCACATACCCTTGAGTACAATATAAGCCCCTTAAGAATCCTTGAAACCAACCCTACAAAAACCTTTCAATCATTTTGTCACTACAATATATTGAGCACAATGCTCAAGGATATCACTTGTGTATCCCTATGATTTAAGTAGAATAGTTAACAGTATTGCTAATCTCAACCCCCTAAAAATCCCTAAAACCAGCCCTACAAAACCCTTTTGATCAATTTGTTGATATAGTACATCGATCACAATGCTCACAGAGATCACTCTCATGTCCCTACGAATTAGGTATTGTTGGCCTGGGAAAGGAGCACAAGGAAGAAGTGTGCGTGCAAGCAAAGAAGGTGTGGCGCGTGAACGACAGAAAGAAAGGAAGATCACAAATGAAGCGAAGGACCAACGCAGGTAGAATGGGGAGGTGCATGAAGAAGGAAAGGCATGCACAGGAGCACACAGGTGAAAACGGCCGGAAAGAGACAGGGGTAGATCATGGTCGTTTAAGATAGCGTAAGCCTGCATCCACACATGTATGAGGGAATATTTGTCAGTCAGGCCGATAGTGCCTCATGTCAAGTCGTAATCACCACAACTGTAGCCTGATGGGCAACTGATGATGACAATTAACAAACTGCGTGTATGCATTTGGCCCTGCGTGGCCATGTAAAATAGTATAAATAGAAGGGATTCAATGGAAAAAGGGTTGGTTGGTTGGTTGTGACTGCTTTTTGTTGGTCATAACTATGTTTAGGTCAGTTTTTCAGTTATTGTTGGTCTGTTCATTGGCGATCCATGGTGAAGGATGCCATTTTGCTATAATGTTGTAGAGGTTAGAGGAAGATTCGGGTAGCAATAGGGGTTGTTGAGCCGCGGATCTGGCTGTTGTGTGCGCAGACCACTAGGAGTAGAGGTAAGATAGAAGAGCAAACTAGAGAGAATGAGAACCACAAGTCTGAGTCGTAGAGACATATCATAAGATCAGTCTGTATCCCACAGACTGCAAGGTGCTATATCCTTTTCTCATGCCAGATAAAGAGCACCTTGGTGGTTTTTCCCAGATGGGTTTCCACGTTATCTATTGTGTTTGAATGGATGATTAATGTGGTGAATGTTTATGTGAATGGTTGTTATTTGCTTTCTGTATAATGCTGAAATATTGCTTAAATGTCTGATGTTATCCTGTAATCAATAGATGAATGTTGGGAAGGGGTCATTGAAATATATATATATATCGACCGGTGCGTTTCTGCCTTAAGTCACGACGTATGTCGCAGACAATCTATTAGTACGAGCTAGTTGCGTCATACAGGTTGCCCTAGTTGCGAGGTTGAGAGCAAGGATAAGTTGCGCACGATGACATATAGTTATGCTTGGTCGCACAAGACTGACTCCTTTGTCCAGCCATCATGTTGCCTTCGTTAAGCTCCTTGGTTGTGCACCAAGGGACTATAATCCCTCGAAAATCGCAGAAACATAATCCCAGCGGTTACCCATCGAAGAGATATCTCGGGTGAGACTGCACCGGCTTCAAGGTGTTGCCAATGGGGCTTGCTCTATCAGGCTGGTATCTCGGGTGTTTTTTGGGTTGATGGGCTGCGCAGAACCTAGGTCGCGCGAGTTAGGAAAAGTGGCCAACAAATGGTTCTGTTGTCTGGACCTTATTGATAAAATCGAGGGAAATGTTGTGGTACCCGACGAAGAATGTCACATACCCCAATTTTGTAAAATTATGTAATTTGTTTTATTATATTTCTAAGACATTATGTTAAACTTAATCCTAAGTAGGGATTGATGACTCAGCAGAGTCAACAGTTATGGAGTGTAATTCAGAATATTTTATTAATAATAAATAAATTATGGAGACAACAGCATGGGAGAGCTGTTAAAAGAGGTTACTGGTCAAACTGGTGGATGGAACTAGGTGGAAAGACAAAAGGACAAGTGGCAGCATCCTCAAACACTTCCTGAGTTGCAGGTGGCAACTTCCCTATATTTGGGGTCATGATTCCCCAAGAAAGTGGAATCAGAGCACGTGGCTCATTAAATGACATTTAACCCAACTAAGACCTAGGCAATCTTTTAAAAGTACTCAATGAAGAGAGCTGAGGCTGCTCAGATTTTATTCTAGAGAGAATTCATTCAGGTGAATGTTATTCAAGAATTTCATTGAGGAAAGAGGGAAAAACAGTAAGGAAGTGTTTTGAGTGGATTGCTGCAGTAACTTGATCCTTATTACAGCTATTTGGGCTGAGAGAACTGACTGATAGTTCTGAGTTAATACTGAGTTGAAGACTGGTATCTGATTTGCTGCACCTAGTTCCAGCTAGGGAGACCAGAGCAAGCTCGGGGGTCCTGAGAAGTTGTTGTTTGAGCGCTCTCCAGGAGTTGGTAGGGAGGAACGGCCTCCCATCGCTGTTGTTGTCCACAGCTTAAAATAGATTCTGCAAATTGTTTCTTATGTTTACTGAGTATGGATGGATGCATGTCATGTTTATTTATATTTTTGAGTAGTTAGTTAGTTTTTAGTAAAGTTAGTATCTCAGAATCTCAGTATGTAAATCTGTTAATAGTTACTGTGTTTTTCCACATTTGGTATCACCAAACCGTACTCCAGCACAGTAGCTCGGTATCATGAAACAACACTCTTCTAAACCGAGTTCCCTATTTAGTCATTTCTAATAACCACTAGTGCTTTACTATTTTATCAGTTATTGTATCTTGTGTTTTAAATATCAGTTACTGAACAGTATAGAAGGCAGAAGTTAGTCTCGAGTTTATAATGCTTACTATAAAGTTTATTTTCTTGTTTTCAAATGATTTTCTTTACTTCAGAAATTAACTCAAAACAAGAACAAGATACAGAACTATTATTACTCTGTATTTCCGATCATAAACATGTTAATACTTGTTCTTACCGAACACTGAAGGGAGTAAGCAAATGTTAAGTTATTTCAATATTCGAGTAAGCTAACTAGAACCGTGGTATTATGTTTAGTTCCTTATTTATTCTTTTTCCTTTATTTCCAAGTTTCTAATCTTATCTATAATGATAACTATAACTGTTATGTATTATAAATACATGTTATTAGTTATATAGTATATACAATAAGACCACATGCAGTGGTAAATAAATTATTTAATCTATCTTTATAAGTAAACAACAACTTAACTGATAGATTAAAATTTATTTTAGAGCTTTTTAATATCTGCTATTATGTACAGGAACTAATTTAGCTCAATGCTAATCTCTGTACACTATAAAATAAACACTGTGCACTACAAAATAAACATAGAATAAACTTGGAGAACTTAAAATTTCATTTAAGAAAAGGTTTATTACCTTGCTCTAATAAGCATATAGATTATAATAATAGTAATATTATTACTTAATATTATCTAACATAGAAACATCAATATTTTAAATGCTAAGGGAATATAATTATTTAATTTACAAACTCTGAAGTTAATATGATAAATTGTATATATTAAATAGACTCTTAATAAAGAGCATGTTAAATAATTTAAAGACAAGGACACAAGAATCTTTATAGCTTAAACAAGTAAAACACTCACAAAAATGAACAGAGTATGTTTTATCACACATAATACCAAATAAAGTATAAATTAATTCTATTCTAAACTATATAAATTAGGGATAAAACCCTAGAAACTTTAGTTTGCAATTAAGATAAAAATTGTAAAATATATCAACAATCGACTTATGGCCGTGAACAAATGAACCATACAAGGCTGTCTCAAGCCTGTAATATACCTAACATTTACACAGTTTAAAATCTTGAAGTAAATACAGTATTAGAAATAAAAACTGGCAGTAATATTATATTAACTTAAGAAGAGAAGCATAGATAGTACAGCGCTACAGGTTCAGGGTAAAACCCTGACAAACTTAAAAGAGAAGTATCGAAAACAGAGTTTAACTCTGTGGCACCTCGCGGCTGCCATTGTTCTTCATTCAAAATATATTTACAGCCTGTACATTATCTTCCTACTTACATTGCTCATAAAGAGAGTTAATAAAAGAAGCAGAACCCGCAGTTTGTTTGCGGTGAAACATCTTTGCTTTAAAAGGAGTAAACTCTTTTAAAAAGAACTACAAGTAGATTCATTAAACTGAACCAGGGCGACTCTAGGGTTACACAACTTAAGCCAAACTTGTAAACTGCTCTAAGAACCTGCAAGAAGGAACCGCCATGGATGGAACCGGGCTTACCGAGAAAACCTTCAGAAGAAAGCTGGCCTATTCCACGCCACGAAAGGGACTCGAACCTGCAGCAAAGGTTTTGATATTGTTAAACCTTAAAAAAAAAAAACGAATGATAATCTTTTAAACTAAAATTGAAATGAAGGAAAACCTCTATTACCTTCAAAGATAATGGAGTTACGGCCCTTGAAGAAACAGCCGAATAACCACTGACAGAAAGAAAGTAAAACCCTCCTTGCCGTAATGAAAAAGGAACTCGACAGAGAATAAGAACTCGGTTACAATGGAGGAGGACGTGCAGTGTTATCTCCAGCAACGGCTTATATTAACCAGTTCCGGTAAAAGCTGCTAAGGGACAAACCCTAAGTGAATTAAACACCACTCATTACCACCAGTAATATTTTTAACACAGCAATCTACTCTTGGCACAGTAGAGAGGTCCGCGAAGGAACTAAACCAGCATGGAGGAGTTTACAGGCAGTACACGCGGTGGAGCAGCCAGAAAGTTCGAAGAGTGGCTGAAGGGCCCTAAAGCAGCGAAGAGAATGATAGTTAGGGTTAGGACCAACGCTTATATAACGACAGTGCAGGGTGGAGGTGACTCCACGTAGTCACCCAAATGATTTGCAAACAATGATAAGAACTATATAGTTCATGTCGAGATTTTATCAATGATTTCAAATCATATCACGAGGGCAATCATAAGGTTTGACTTACCATAGTTCACCTGCATGAAAATCAACGAGGTGTACATTAGTATAATGTGTCTAGTCCTTATAATATGGTATGGATACTTGATTGGTCTCATTCCTAAGTTTTGGAGAGAAGTATTATTTTATAAAGAGTTACAAGAATGGGAAGCAATACTATTTACCCTTTTGTAATCTAATTATAACCTTTTTATAAAGTACCTTGGCCTAGTTACAACAAACAAAGGAATTGATATGGTAAGTATTGTTTAATAATGATAGCTTCTAGAGGGAGATCTTGATCAAAATATTGGTTTGTACTAACCCTACAAACTCCCTTTATCTATAGGCTAACTTTGTCTTTTAATAATTCTTAGAGCTATTATGCTTATGTTTATTGAGCTCTATTACATTCAAATCAAGGGCGATAGAAGAATTTAAAAAGAACCTCATAATAGTTTTAAGTTCTTGTGATGAGTAGTATACTTTTAACTATCTTTCATGTACAAAGATTGACAAGGATTGATAAGTGATAGCTATACTAGTAATTTATGTAAACTACTATCACCATTCTTAATGATTGTTTAACCTGGAAGTTCATAGTAAGTTTGATGGTGATAATATAGAACAAATTCTAAAGGTGCACATAGAAATTTAATCAGTCATTGATCATGGAAGTAAAGGTAGTTTTCCATTACTCCAAACTCATGAAATTTTATTAAGTGATGACATATATCTAGCAGAAGATCCTGTAGCTGCTAGTAATAAAGAATATATTGACTTTACCTAACTTCAAATCTTTATAATAGATATTGCAATCAAACATTTCCTGAATTTTAACACTTGGCATGATGTGGTAACATCAGTTATGCAACTTAGGATCGAATATGATAATCCAGATTTAAGTACTGTACTAGAGAATAAATAGTATGAATGCACTACAGTAAACTCAATAATGAATCAGTATTCCATAGGAATACTAAATGTGCTATTATAAAAGAAAATAGCTATCTATTTCTCTGGTAATTCTAAACTTTCTATCATTGAAATATTTAAAAGAAGTATAGGAAAAGCTTTACCTGTAAAGGCTTGATATTACTGGCTAGCATACATTTATACTTTTACTGAATGAATTGGTACAGCAAATTATTATTTAATACTTTAAAAGATATGTTAGCAGCGACCCGAACCTTACCTGTAAATCTGTAAAGAAAGAGAAACTGCTGCATTAGCTGAAGTAGCTAAGTAAGCCCAGTCTGTCATCGCAATCCCTCTTGCGGTTGCAAACAGAAAAACAATCAGTGACTGACAAGAAACTCATCATATAAGTTAAACATAAGTAAAGTTCTTTCAATTACAATTCTATTTAGCATAAACTAATCAAACCATTAATGACTGCATTTAATGTGTTTATATGCTATTTTTAAAAAGTTTTAAATTTTTCGAAATTTTGGGGTTTGACATGTGGTATCAGAGCATGGTTCAAACACTAGGCATTGATGTGGCCCAATTACTTTCCGCAGAACAGTAAAAATAATATATTAACTTGTATTTTGTTTTATGTGAAAGGCAGAAAATTATTTTTTCTGAATCTAACAGGCAGGTATGGAGAACTTAGGAGCATATGCTGCGGAGGAATCTCCGAACACTGAAACCAGACAAATGTCCAGAGAACCTGAGATAGAGGAGGTAATTGTTCGCTCCTCAAAATTGATGCAGACCATAAAAGGTTTAAAGACTGAATTAGAATTAGTCAAGAAGGATAATGAATGAATTCTGAAGACTCAAGAGGAGTTAAATCAAATTCTACTAGAGAAATTTCAGACTGAAGGGAAAAATAGAAGGTCTGAATCTAAAGAAGCTAGCCATCAGAAAGGGTCCAAAAAGATGAAACTAGCTGAACATGATAGCAATTCATCATCAGAAGAAAGAAAGGAACAGCAGAGCTACTACACTACTAGTGACAGTAGTGAGGCCGAGCTGTCTAAAATGAAGAAAAAGTACAGACCTTACGAAGAGATTTCTGGGGAGTTCAAGAAAATAAAACCCCCAACCTTCAATGGAGAAACGGAAAAAGGAGAAGAGGCAGAATCCTGGTTATCCGGGATGAGAAAATATTTTTAGATTTATAATTATTCGAACCAGCTGAAGGCGAGAATGGCCATCTACAACCTTTCTGGAAAGGCAGATATATGGTGGCAATATTTGAAGAGGGTTAAGGGGATTAAAGAAAAAGAGGTCAAATGGAGTACTTTTAAAAGGTACTTCAAGAAGAAGTTCATGTCTGAACAATACTATGAAGAAAGGGCCAAGGAATTTTATGAGTTAAAGCTTGGGTCCATGACTATGAAAGACTTAAACAGCAAGTTCTTAAGTCTGTTAAGGTATGTACCGTATTTAGTTGATGAGAAACCTAAGGTACAGCGGTTTCTCAGCTTCCTGCCATACCATATAAAAGATAGAATAGAATATGATAACCCCAAAACTCTGGAAGAAGCCATGCGAAAAGCAAATTTCTGTTATGAACAGAACAAAAAGAAGGAAGGAATAGCCAATTGGAAGGCTAAAAAGAATGGTAATCAGTCTGAATTCAAGAAAAAGGAGTATGTACCCCAGAAAAATTTCAAGAACAATAAGAACAAAAACCATTCTAATGGTAAGAACTTTCAGGGAAGCAAAAATGGTGCTTCAAATAACTCCAATAACTTCAAGGGCGGCAAGGAGGTTTCTAACAATCATGGAAATCTTACTAAAAATTTTGAAAGGAAGGAACCTGTTAAGTGTTGGGAGTGCAATGGCCCACACTATGCTTCAGTTTTCCCAAATCGGAAGAAGTCAAACAGCAATATTCATACAATACAAGATGAAATGACAGTTGGAGACTTTGCAAGGACCATGCCCCGGATCAATGCAGCATTGGAGAATCGCCAAGCTGAGTACCAAACTTCCATGGTGGAAGTAGAAGGTATGGTTAACAAAACTCCTGTAACTATTTTGATAGATCCAGGTGCTAGCCTAAGTTATATTTCACCGCAGATAGTAGAAAAGTGTCATCTCAATGTTGAAAAGTTTGATAACTCTTGGCTAGTTCAACTTGCCACAGGGCCAAAAAAGAAGGTAAATTGTTATGTTAAAGAATGTGTTCTAGGTATGAATGGTTTTCAAACTACTGTTAAATTAAATGTTCTGCCACTTGGCTCGTATGACATACTTATTGGTATCGACTGGTTAGAACAACACAGAGTAGTCTTAAATTGTTTTGATAAAACATTTACATGTGTGAATAATAATGAACCACCAGTAATAGTGAAAGGTGTTCCTAGGAAGACTGTGTTTAGGCAGATCTCTGCCTTGCAGCTCAAAAGAGCAGTTAGGAAAGGATGCAAGGCCTATGTTGTAATCATTACAGATGAGGCAAATAATGTTGAAAAAGATAAAATAAAAATAGAGAATATTCCTGTGTTAAATGAATTTATTGATGTTTTTCCGGAGGAAATTCCAGGATTACCTCCAAGAAGGGAACTGGATTTCACAATAGAACTGGTACCAGGTGCTGTACCCAGCTCGAAGGCTCCATACCGTATGAATATTCTAGAACTTAACGAATTAAAATCACAGTTAAAGGAATTAATCGATAAGAAATATATTAGACCTAGTGTTTCCCCTTGAGGAGCACCAGTAATATTTGTTAAAAAGAAAGACGGAACTATGCGACTCTGCATAGATTACCATCAGCTCAATAAAATGACAATTAAAAACAGATATCCGTTGCCCCGCATAGACGATCTGTTTGATCAGCTGCGCGGAGCTACGGTGTTCTCTAAGATAGACCTGAGATCATGCTATCATCAGGTGAGAATTAAAGAAGATGACATATTTAAGACAGCTTTCAGAACTAGGTATGGACATTACGAATTTGTCATAATGCCCTTCGGGCTTACTAATTCCCCAGTCGTCTTTATGTGTCTAATGAACAACATAATGCATAAATACTTAGACAATTTTGTTGTCATATTCATCGATGACATCTTGATCTATTCTAAAAATGAAGAGGAACATAACGAACATTTACGAATAGTCTTACAAGAACTGCGAGAGCAACAGCTCTTTGCGAAGTTCAGTAAGTGTGATTTCTTCAGAGATGAAATCCAGTACTTAGGTCACGTAATGACTAAGGAAGGGATCTCAGTGGATCCTGAAAAGATCAGGGCAATTGAAGAATGGCTAGTACCAAAAGACGTAACAGATGTTAGGTCTTTTATGGGAATCACCGGTTATTACCGGAGATTCATAGAAGGCTTTTCAAAAATATCCAACCCAATCACTTCCTTGCAAAAGAAAGGCAAGAAGTTCGATTGGAACTTAAAATGCGAAGAAAGCTTTAAGAAACTAAAAACTTTATTAACAACTGCGCCAATTCTAAGAATAGCGGATCCTAATAAGGATTTCATGGTTTGCACCGATGCTTGTAATGACGATCTAGGTGGAGTGCTGACTCAGGATGGGCATGTTATTGCCTATGAATCCAGGAAGCTAAAGATCCATGAAAGGAACTATGCCACGTATGATTTGGAACTAGCTGCTATTATTCATGCCTTGAAGATGTGGCGACACCACTTAATAGGAAGAAAGTTACTTTAATGACTGATAATAAGGGTTTAAAATACATTTTATATCAGCCTAACTTAAATGCAAGGCAAGCCAGAT
Source organism: Pseudotsuga menziesii (assembly GCA_001517045.1). NCBI lineage: Eukaryota > Viridiplantae > Streptophyta > Pinopsida > Pinales > Pinaceae > Pseudotsuga > Pseudotsuga menziesii. The sequence continues at coordinate 166,178 of LPNX010585000.1, forward strand.
AGCTAGCCTTCCTAAGTGAATATGATTTCGAAATTCAACACATAAAAGGAAAAGAAAATAAAGTAGTTGATGCTTTGAGCAGAAATGCAAAATTGAATTTTACAACAGCAATCAGTACTTATAATTCTGATTTAAATGAACAGCTAATTGAAGGGATAAAATTTGATGAAATTTGTCAAAAACTACAAGCTACAGCTAAGGAAGAACCCACCGAAAGTTTAATTAAGGGTTATAGTTTAAATAAAGATGGATTTCTATTGTTTAAGGACAGACTGTATGTGCCAAATGTGTCTAAAATTAAATTACTGATTCTGGATGAAGTGCATAAAACCCCTTATTTAGGGCATCCAGACTACCAGAAGACTGTCACCATGTTGAGAAAAGATTATTTTTGGCCTAACATGAAATCTGAAGTAGCTGAGTATATAGATAGATGTTTGGACTGTCAACAAGTAAAGACAGAACATCAACATCCAGCTGGGTTGTTGCAACCCTTGCCTATTCCTAGTTGGAAGTGGGAAATAATCAGCTTAGATTTCATTACTGGATTACCCAGAAATCAAAATCAGAATGATTCAATTATGGTGGTAGTAGATAAATTAAGTAAAGCAGCACATTTTATTCCTGTTAAAACCACTTACAAGGCTGCAAATATAGCAGACATTTTCTTAAAACAGATTTTCCGGCTACATGGTGTACCGAAAGTTATTATTTCAGACAGGGATCCTAAATTCACAGGGAATTTCTGGAAATCCTTGTTTAAAGGATTAAACACCACACTGAATTTCAACACTTCTTTCCATCCTCAGACGGACAGACAGACTGAAAGAGTTAATCAAGTGTTGGAAGATCTGTTAAGAATGTATGTTAAGGATCAGCCAGGTAAGTGGGAGGATTATT
>LPNX010585000.1:167325-178449 GCA_001517045.1 Pseudotsuga menziesii
GGTTACTCTGCGGAACTGCACAATTGGACAGCTGAAGGTGCAATGGAAGCACCTTAGTCCTGAAGAAGCTACTTGGGAACTGGAAAGTAAGATGTGGGAAGCATACCCGAATCTGTTTCACGAGGTTCCTGAGGAAGAAGAATAAGTAACATCGAGGACGATGTTACATTTTAAGGGGGTGTGTATGTCACATACCCCAATTTTCTAAAATTATGTAATTTGTTTTATTATATTTCTGAGACATTATGTTAAACTTAATCCTAAGTAGGGATTGATGACTCAGCAGAGTCAACAGTTATGGAGTGTAATTCAGAATATTTTATTAATAATAAATAAATTATGGAGACAACAGCATGGGAGAGCTGTTAAAAGAGGTTACTGTCAAACTGGTGGATGGAACTAGGTGGAAAGGCAAAAGGACAAGTGGCAGCATCCTCAAACACTTCCTGAGTTGCAGGTGGCAACTTCCCTATATTTGGGGTCATGATTCCCCAAGAAAGTGGAATCAGAGCAGGTGGCTCATTAAATGACAGTTAACCCAACTAAGACCTAGGCAATCTTTCAAAAGTACTCAATGAAGAGAGCTAAGGCTGCTCAGATTTTATTCCAGAGAGAATTCATTCAGGTGAATGTTATTCAGGAATTTCATTAAGAAAAGAGGGAAAAACAATAAGGAAGTGTTTTGAGTGGATTGCTGCAGTAACTTGATCTTTATTACAGCTATTTGGGCTGAGAGAACTGACTGATAGTTCTGAGTTAATACTGAGTTGAAGACTGGTATCTGATTTGCTGCACCTAGTTCCAGCCAGGGAGACCAGAGCAAGCTCGGGGGTCCTGAGAAGTCGTTGTCTGAGTGCTCTCCAGGAGTTGGTAGGGAGGAACGGCCTGCCATTGTTGTTGTTGTCCACAGCTTAAAACAGGTTCTGCAAATTGTTTCTTATGTTTACTGAGTATGGATGGATGCATGTCATGTTTATTTATATGTTTGAGTAGTTAGTTAGTTTTCAGTAAAGTTAGTATCTCAAAATATCAGTATGTAAATCTGTTAATAGTTACTGTGTTTTTCCACATTTGGTATCACCAAACCGTACTCCAGCACAGTAGCTCGGTATCATGAAGCAACACTCTTTTGAACCGAGTTCCCTATTTAGTCATTTCTAATAACCACTAGTGCTTTACTATTTTATCAGTTACTGTATCTTGTGTATTAAATACCAGTTACTGAACAGTATAGAAGGCAGAAGTTAGTCTCGAGTTTATAATGCTTACTATAAAGTTTCTTTCCTTGTTTTCAAATGATTTTCTTTACTTCAGAAATTAACTCAAAACAAGAACAAGATACAGAACTATTATTACTCTGTATTTCCGATCATAAACATGTTAATACTTGTTCTTACCGAACACTGAAGGGAGTAAGCAAATGTTAAGTTATTTCAATATTCGAGTAAGCTAACTAGAACCGTGGTATTATGTTTAGTTCGTTATTTATTCTTTTTCCTTTATTTCCAAGTTTCTAATCTTATCTATAATGATAACTATAACAGTTATGTATCATAAATACATGTTATTAGTTATATAGTATATACAATAAGACCACATGCAGTGATAAATAGATTATTTAATCTATCTTTATAAGTAAACAACAACTTAACTGATAGATTAAAATTTATTTTAGAGCTTTTTAATATCTGCTATTATGTACAGGAATTAATTTAGCTCAATGCTAATCTCTGTACACTATAAAATAAACACTGTGCACTACAAAATAAACATAGAATAAACTTGGAGAACTTAAAATTTCATTTAAGAAAAGGTTTATTACCTTGCTCTAATAAGCATATAGATTATAATAATAGTAATATTATTACTTAATATTATCTAACATAGAAACAGCAATATTTTAAATGCTAAGGGAATATAATTATTTAATTTACAAACTCTGAAGTTAATATGATAAATTGTATATATTAAATAGACTCTTAATAAAGAGCTTGTTAAATAATTTAAAGACAAGGACACAAGAATCTTTATAGCTTAAACAAGTAAAACACTCACAAAAATGAACAGAGTATGTTTTATCACACATAATACCAGATAAAGTATAAATTAATTCTATTCTAAACTATATAAATTAGGGATAAAACCCTAGAAACTTTAGTTTGCAATTAAGATAAAAATTGTAAAATATATCAACAATTGACTTATGGCCGTGAACAAATGAACCATACAAGGCTGTCTCAAGCCTGTAATATACCTAACATTTACACAGTTTAAAATATTGAAGTAAATACAGTATTAGAAATAAAAACTGGCAGTAATATTATATTAACTTAAGAAGAGAAGCATAGATAGTACAGCGCTACAGGTTCAGGGTAAAACCCTGACAAACTTAAAAGAGAAGTATCGAAAACAGAGTTTAACTCTGTGGCACCTCGCGGCTGCCATTGTTCTTCATTCAAAATATATTTATAGCCTGTACATTATCTTCCTACTTACATTGCTCATAAAGAGAGTTAATAAAAGAAGCAGAACCCGCAGTTTGTTTGCGGTGAAACATCTCTGCTTTAAAAGGAGTAAACTCTTTTAAAAAGAACTACAAGTAGATTCATTAAACTGAACCAGGGCGACTCCAGGGTTACACAACTTAAGCCAAACTTGTAAACTGAACTAAGAACCTGCAAGAAGGAACCGCCATGGATGGAACCGGGCTTACCGGGAAAACCTTCAGAAGAAAGTTGGCCTATTCCACGCCACAAAAGGGAGTCGAACCTGCAGCAAAGGTTTTGATATTGTTAAACCTTAAAAAAAAAAACAAATGATAATCTTTTAAACTAAAATTGAAATGAAGGAAAACCTGTATTACCTTCAAAGATAATGGAGTTACGGCCCTTGAAGAAACAGCCGAATAACCACTGACAGAAAGAAAGTAAAACCCTCCTTGCCGTAATGAAAAAGGAACTCGACAGAGAATAAGAACTCGGTTACAATGGAGGAGGACGCGCAGTGTTATCTTCAGCAACGGCTTATATTAACCAGTTCCGGTAAAAGCTGCTAAGGGACAAACCCTAAGTGAATTAAACACCACTCATTACCACCAGTAATCTTTTTAACACGGCAATCTACTCTCGGCACTGTAGAGAGGTCCGCGAAGGAACTAAACCAGCATGGAGGAGTTTACAGGTAGTACACGCGGTGGAGCAGCCAGAAAGTTCGAAGAGTGGCCGAAGGGCCCTAAAGCAGCGAAGAGAATGATAGTTAGGGTTAGGACCAACGCTTATATAACGACAGTGCAGGGTGGAGGTGACTCCACGTAGTCACCCAAATGATTTGCAAACAATGATAAGAACTATATAGTTCATGTCGAGATTTTATCAATGATTTCGAATCATATCACGAGGGCAATCATAAGGTTTGAATTACCATAGTTCACCTGCATGAAAATCAACGAGGTGTACATTAGTATAATGTGTCTAGTCCTTATAATATGGTATGGATACTTGATTGGTCTCATTCCTAAGTTTTGGAGAGAAGTATTATTTTATAAAGAGTTACAAGAATGGGAAGCAATACTATTTACCCTTTTGTAATCTAATTATAACTTTTTTATAAAGTACCTTGGCCTAGTTACAACAAACAAAGGAATTGATATGGTAAGTATTGTTTAATCATGATAGCTTCTAGAGGGAGATCTTGATCAAAATAATGGTTTGTACTAACCCTACAAACTCCCTTTATCTATAGGCTAACTTTGTCTTTTAATAATTCTTAGAGCTATTATGCTTATGTTTATTGAGCTCTATTACGTTCAAATCAAGGGCGATAGAAGAATTTAAAAAGAACCTCATAATAGTTTTAAGTTCTTGTGATGAGTAGTATACTTTTAACTATCTTTCATGTACAAAGATTGACAAGGATTGATAAGTGATAGCTAGACTAGTAATTTATGTAAACTACTATCACCATTCTTAATGATTGTTTAACCTGGAAGTTCATAGTAAGTTTGATGGTGATAATATAGAACAAATTCTAAAGGGGCACATAGAAATTTAATCAGTCATTGATCATGGAAGTAAAGGTAGTTTTCCATTACTCCAAACTCATGAAATTTTATTAAGTGATGACATATATCTAGCAGAAGATCCTGTAGCTGCTAGTAATAAAGAATATATTGACTTTACCTAACTTCAAATCTTTATAATAGATATTGCAATCAAACATTTCTTGAATTTTAACACTTGGCATGATGTGGTAACATCAGTTATGCAACTTAGGATCGAATATGATAATCCAAATTTAAGTACTGTACTAGAGAATAAATAGTATGAATGCACTACAGTAAACTCAATAATGAATCAGTATTCCATAGGAATACTAAATGTGCTATTATAAAATAAAATAGCTATCTATTTCTCTGGTAATTCTAAACTTTCTATCATTGAAATCTTTAAAAGAAGTATAGGAAAAGCTTTACCTGTAAAGGCTTGATATTACTGGCTAGCATACATTTATACTTTTACTGAATGAATTGGTACAGCAAATTATTATTTAATACTTTAAAAGATCTGTTAGCAGCGACCCGAACCTTACCTGTAAATCTGTAAAGAAAGAGAAATTGCTGCATTAGCTGAAGTAGCTAAGTAAGTTCAGTCTGTCATGGCAATCCCTCTTGCGGTTGCAAACAGAAAAACAATCAGTGACTGACAAGAAACTCATCATATAAGTTAAACATAAGTAAAGTTCTTTCAATTACAATTCTATTTAGCATAAACTAATCAAACCATTAATGACTGCATTTAATGTGTTTATATGCTATTTTTAAAAAGTTTTAAATTTTTCGAAATTTTGGGGTTTGACAAAGAAGGAGATAGAAGACTGGTTGGATTCTAGAACACTAGCATTCGTGCAAGAAGAGAGCACAGGGACGCGATTGAGCACAGAGAACTGGATAGACGAATATATTTATTCTGATATTCATGATATCTTCTTTTTCGAATTCCCCATTTTACTGCATGAATCGTTGTCAAGATTGGCGACTAAGCAGACAAATTTTCAAAGAAGAGAGACTGTCGAGTGGAGCGATCAGTTGGTTTAGGAGGTAACCAGTTTAAGTAACCCTATTTCTGGAGCTGTTGATTTTTGGGTTGATAGTTTATTGCAAGGATATATTACTAAGTTTGCAGTAGATACTATAACCTCAGATAGTGAAGCCAAAAGAAATTTTTTCCAAGGACCCCAAAGAAGATACTTGTTACATATCAATACATAGATAAAAATGCTTGCCTATGAGAAGGGTATTTTGCAGCTTAGTTGAGTTATGCACCTAGCAAGGAGGTTATGTGGCAGATGACCTATTGAGAAGATGGGAAGAGGTAAGTTGAAATGTTCCCAGGAAGCAAAGAACCTGAACTAGAAGTTGGAGTCCTAAGAAGTGGAAAAATATTTAGATCAGGAAAGAGAAGGAAAACCGAAAGGGGACGATGGAATCCTACCTTGTTCGAGGGAAGCAAACACGAAGTTCGATCATATGAAGACGAAGGGTCTTACGACAAAGAAGAGGACTATAGCCTGATTTTGGAAGGACCAAAAGATTCTAAGGATTCTGAGGGGATGTCAAGGTTAGGACGTAACTACATAACCCCAGCAATATCACCAAAAATAATGTCTAGAATTGCATCCCCAGAAAGGACTGCTAATACAGGTAGTGTTAGCCCTATGACTAGTGTGAGAGAAGGTACACCCCCTGTGAATTCTGAACCAGAAAACCCCGACGCCAACTCAACGGCTACGACAGATGTTAGATTAACCAGATTTAATGGGAATGGAATGAAAGACCCAAAACAACATTGGTTCCTCTGTGGAGTTGTTTGGATGGTGCGTTTAGTCCATAATGCAGTCATAAAGAAAGCACAGATGATCACAAACTTGAGTGGTCATGTGCTAGACTGGTTCATGAAGTTCTGCGTCGCACCAATCGGAACACCACAGAAGACCCTTGAAGAGATCCGAGCTGCAATGATCTCTGAGTTCAGGAAACCTAAATCAGAGTCGCAATGTATTACTGAGATTAAGGAGATTAAGTAGGCTCTAGCAGAAACCGTGTGGGACTTTGATCAACGGTTCAAGACGCTGATGGCTAAAGTAAGCTTCCAAATGTCCAATGTGCAACATAAATAGTGGTTTATTGTTGTGCTACTACCACACATCCAAGGACCGTTAATGTAGCAAAAGATTGAATCACAGACAGAAGAACTAGAACTAGAAATGAAGTTAGAAGCCTTGCCCATTGGCAATGGTGCCGCAGGAATGGTGCAGATCCAGTCGTAGCTAGCCAATCTGACAATACAACTTCAAGACATCAAGAAGGGTAAAGAAGTAAAAGAATATTTATGGTGGAAAAAATGTAGGATGGACGGACACACTAAGGATAAATGTCCAACCTTCCTGAACTACGTCACATCAAGTGCCCCCAACCCATTAAACGGCCATGGATTACCATGGTGTCGCATATGCCAGTCAAGAGGCCATCACGATGAAGAGTGTTTATATTTGCAAAAAGTTGTGAGTACCCCTGTAAACCTATTCTGTAAATTTTGTAAATCAGTAGGACATGATGAGAAATATTGTAGAGCATATCATCTCTTAAAAGAAAAGACTGTCGACACCTACTTAAGAAAAAATGAAGGGTTCGCTTAGGCTGAACAAGCGCAAGCCTTATATCAGCCTACGTAGTTCCCACCTAACTAGTACCAACTATAGTACGTGCTTCAGCAGTTGTACTCGCAACAAAATCCCTATAAGCAACACTACCAACAGAACTAATACCCACCACAGCAACCACACCCGCAGGGAAGGGGTGGTGGAAACTTCAGAGGAAGGGGTGGAGGCGAAGGATTTGGAAGAGGAAGAGGTCAAGTTACGTGCTATAATTGTGGACAACCAGTTCACTATGCTATAGATTGTTTAGAGCCTACAAAGACATGTTCATACTGTAAGGGACAGGACCATAATGTCGAACAATGTCCTTAGTTGATCACAAAGTGGCAAGCAAGGACCATTGCAGCACCTAACCCTCCACAAAACCCGAATCTGAATCCAAATATGAATGTTTAGATGATTGCGGCTAAACCACGAGAGATTCCTGTAGCGTTGCAACTTGAGAAGAAAGTTAACCAAGTACGAAAAAAATGTATAACTAGTCGCGAGTTGAGGATGAATGCTCAGATAGGTGACTACAACATGGATTATATCATATTGGATATGAGCTCAAATGTCAATATTTTGACATGAAAAACATGGGAAAGTATGGGCAATCCACGTTTGGACTGGTCTACTATCCAGTTGCAACTTGCCAATCAGGCGAAGGTCCTACCTATTGGCCGATTGAGCAATGTACTCGTCGATATCGAAGGATTGTGCACATTTGCAGACTTTGAAGTCATTAACATTGTTGATGACATGAACCCATACCCCGCTCTACTTGGAATATAGTGGGCCATAGACAATCATACTATCATAAATTTCAAGAAAATGATCCTCTCATTCAAAGATGAGGAAATGAGGGTAGTATCACCCATCGATCCATTTGAGGGACAAAGATACGTCGAGCCTGTCTATAATGAGGGATAGGGTCACTGACTTGACCAAATATACAATGTCACAGCTATGCAGGAAGACTATACCAATCCAACAGTAAATGGAAACCTAAGCCAAATATGTGCAAGTTCATGTACATCTGACTCAGGTGAGGCTTTAGAGGGTTGGCAAAATAAATTACATGAAGTCTCTATGAGAAGGTGTGCAAGAGTTACAAGGTCTGTGCAACGGGTGGAGACTGAGTCAAGGGAGCTACCCACCTATGAGGTTTTCATATACACATTGGAAATGACACCTTAAACCTAGTATACCTCTATGGAGCTGCGACAAGGAACCCAAGATTACGAGAGGCTCACTAAGCAGGTTGCGCATACATTTGAATTTGCTGATGACTGCCCTACAACTTACACAGTGCTTCAGATGGAAAAGGGGAGTATAATTGATGAGACCCCTAACAAAGAGGCTAATTCTCACCAATACAGCACAACCATTCAGCAGTACAGACTAACCAAAGACCCATATGATGATCCGATTATTATCAGCAAACCAGAATCAGAGGGCACACGAGAAGTAGAAGGAAGTAGTATTTCAAATGGTTAGTTCCTCCAGGCCCTAAAAATCAAGGAAGTACATATCAAATCACCAAAGAACCCAAAGTTCACTAATGTCCAAGATTATTGGGATGATGAAGCAGTTGCAAAGATTGCAGATCTACTGCATGAGTATCAAAACCTATTCCATGCCAACTTCTCAGAAATGAGGGGAATAATGAGAGACTTAGGGGAGATGAAAATACCCCTGCAAATAGATGCTCAACCGAGTAAGTAGCAATAAAAGGCATGGAATGATCAATATATCAGGGTTAAGCCTTCTGAAAAAAGGAAGACTTGTCTTACAGTATGACAACAATTTGTTAAAGCACCTGGGCAAGCTGAAGACACATTTGCAAGGGCCATACAAGATCGTGCACATTACTTATGCGGGCGTAGTAAAACTCCAAAAGTTAGATCGTACCTATGTCACAGGTATGGTGAACGGCAGTCGCTTGAAGCCATACTATGACACTCATTGCATCCCAAGTTAAAATGGAAAAAAAAATGAGAGGCCAAAAGAGGTAACCTGCTCTATCGCAGGATTGTGACAAAACCACCATAAAAGCATAAGAGATAAGCGCAAGCAATGAAGCACGCAAGAAGCAAGTCACGGTGCGAACTCAAGCAAGGAAAAGAAAGCGCAGAAAAAGAGAGTAAAGCAAAAAGTTGTTAGCATGTCGAGCAAAAAAAAAATGGAGGAAAACAATAAGGGAGGCATCCCCAACGCAACGTGCATGGAAACACGAGGTTGCGCGGAAAGATGAAGTTGCACGCAATGAGGAATTTGCGCGGAAAGAATGGTGCACTATAAAACCACCATCAAACCAGCTTAGAGACAAATGGTGGGAGGTCCCAGACAGCTAGCAAGCACTGACAAACTATTAAATGCATAAATATTCCACAAAGATTTGGCACTCGCGACAAGACATCACCCTATGTGGATCAAGTGTGGGAAACTCTGTGACGGTAACTAGCCATTACATCAATACTCAAGGATGGATGTCAGTATGGAAGAATGACAATACCGTTAATCATAGCAAATATAAGAGCCGGATCTGATACACCAAAGGAAGATCTTGTCCTAATGATGCACCTGGATAAGCCTACACGACAGGTGACCTGATGCTCCTCCTATAAGATATGGACACCCCTAGAGAAAACATCACTTGGTCATGTTTCTTGAACACTAGTTGCAGTTACAAATGGTTTGGGGTGTGTCATGGCGAGAAGCCCTGCAAGCTAAAGCAGTTGCTACAGCCTTCAGTGTGTCGGGTATCTCCGAAGATGGGAATAAGAAAGATGTTAATAGTCTGCAAGTTATTTCGACCCAGCTAGAAGTCTCTAGCGAAGTCATCCTTGGCTATTTATTGTTTAGTAAGTTATCATCCCTGTCTACGGCACCCGAGAGGACTTTGGTAGGGACCAGAGTTCTTGCCCCATTTGACAAAGTCTGCGGGGTAAGGACTAGAGTCCTTGGTGCATTTGACAAAGTCTGCAGGGCTAGTGAGCAGGCTCAAGTTCTAGCAGTCCAAGCGAGGCCTCGATGTGTCGAGGGACCAGGGAAGGGCCACATGGCCAGATACGGCTTGTAAACCATGCTACTGAGGTGAAATTCGTCAAAGTTTGGTGAATCATTCGCCTCTACCACCCTTGCTTGTGGGGATTTTCTAGTTTTCGATATGGACAATTCTTCAAAGTCCATATCTATGGAAAAGAGGGTGGTGAAGAGAAAGATGAAGAAAAGATGAAATCGAGGAAGAACAACAAGAGAACAAGCCGCAGCAAGCACACGAAAAACCACAGGAGCCTGAGAATGATAATAAGAATTGGATTGCTATGTCGGAATGGGACGCTAACAACCCTGGTGAAAGTCAAAAGTCAAACTTGCCATTAAAAGTCTTCGGAGGATGCCGAAAAACAAGTTGTATGAGCTTTGTAATCTAAAAAAATTATTCTAAGTATGGGAAGAAGCCGCGGTACAGGAAACACCATTAAAAAAAAAAAGTACACAAGGAAGAAAGTGCGCTAAGCAGAAAGCAGGAGAAGGTGTGCAAGCAAAGAAGGTGCGCTGCGTGCGCGACAAAAAGAAAGGAAGATCGCGAAGGAAGCAAAGGAACAACACAGGCAAAATGGAGAGGCATGTGACGAAGGAAAGGAAAGCACAGGAGTGCACAGGTGAAAACGGCTAGAAAGCGACAAGGGAAGATCATGGTCATTTAAGGCGGCGTAAGCCTGCAGCCACACATGTACAAGGGAATATTTGTAAGTTAGGCCGATAGTGCCTCGTGTCAAGTCATAATCACCAAAGTTGTAGCATGAGGGGCGGTTGATGGTGACAGTCAACAGACTGCCTGTATGCAGTCGGCCCTGCATGGCCATGTAAAATAGTATAAATAAAAGGGATTCAATTGAAAAAGGGTTGGTTGGTTGGTTGTGACTGCTTTTAGTTGGTCATAACTATGTTTAGGTCATTTTTCTAGTTATTGTTGGTCTGTTCATTGGTGATCCATGGTGAAGGACGCCATTTTGTTGTAATGTTGTAGAGTTTAAAGGAAGAGTCTGGTAGCAATAGGGGTTATTGAGCCGTGGATCTGGCTGCTGTGTGCGCAGACCGCTAGGAGTAGAGGTAGGGTAGAAGAGAAAACCAGAGAGCATTGAGAACCAGAAGTCTGAGTCGTAGAGACATATCATAAGATCACTATGTATCCCACAGACTGCAAGGTGCTATATCCTTTTCTCATGCCAGATGAAGAGCACCTTGGTGGTTTTTCCCATATGGGTTTCCACATTATCTATTGTGTTTGAATGGATGATTAATGTGGTGAATATTTATGTGAATGGTTGTTATTTGCTTTCTGTATAATGTTGAAATATTGCTTAAATGTTTGATGTTATCCTGTAATCAATAGATGAATGTTGGGAAGGAGTCATATATATA
>LPNX010585000.1:178947-249880 GCA_001517045.1 Pseudotsuga menziesii
CATACATATATATGTATATATATATATGTATATACATATATGTATATATACATATGTATGTATATGCATATGTATGTATATACATATATCTATATATATATATACATATATGTATATACATATATGTATATATATATATATATACATACATATATATATGTACATATATATATGTACATACATATATATGTATATACATATATATGTATATACATATATATGTACATATATATATGTCTATATATATATATGTATATATATATATATATATATATATATGTGTGTGTGTGTGTGTGTGTGTGTGTGTGTGTGTGTGTGTATGTATGTATGTATGTATGTATGTATGTCGATCGGTGTGTGTTTGCCTTAAGTCACGATGTATGTCGCAGATGGTCTATTAGTACGAGTCAGCTGCACCGCACAAGTTGCACCAGTTGTGAGGTTGAGAGCAAGGATAAGTTGCGCACCATGACATATAGTTGTGCTTGGTTGCGCAAGATTGACTCCTATGTCCAGCCATCATGTTGTGTTTATTGAGCCCCTTGGTTGCACACCAAGGGACTATAATCCGTCGACAATCGAAAACATGGTTTCGGCAGTTACCCATTGAAGAGATATCTCAAGTGAGACTGCACCTGCTTCGCAGTTGTTTCCGATGGGGCTTGCTCTATCGGGTCGGTATCCCGGGTGTTTGTTGGGTTGATGGCCTGCGCAAAACCTAGGTCACGCGAGTTAGGAAAAGTGGCCAACATGTAATATAGGTAAGGCCTATAGTTGATCTGAATTAATTAGAGTTTTGAAATACAACTGAGTGCACTCATTTCTTCTTAGGACCTTGTAATACCCTCGCTTCTGCAACGCAAAAAGAAAAATTCCAAGATAATTGCAAATATCAATAATTTGACAATTTCATTAATAGAATAATATCTAGTACAATAACCCCCAAATAGTTTTGAAAAAAATTAACTACAATTCCAAGGCATGAATCACTATGTAAGACATATCCCAAAGAATACTTGTATAGATTATTCTAGTGGTGTAAATTTCCAATAACCCTTCAAGTGGACATAATCTACTAGAACCACTATAGGTGATCTATCCCAAAAGAATCCTTGTATGAAGCTAATCATGTTATTGTAGCTCTTCAAGAGCCTCTAGATGGACCCAAGTGATCTCATGTCCACCACAGGAATGGAAAACATATTCAACAACCTCAAAGACAAATTTGACTAACTTCCCAAGCTAGAGGAAATACTCAATCACCCCATTCACTTCATTCAAACTTCCATTCCAACCTCCAAAATCAAATGTTCACTTTACAAATCCCCATTTATAATCAATTGAATATTTGAAATGATCATATCAAGACAATGGAACATGGAGAATCTTTAGCAAGAGGTGATTGTCATAATGGGCCATCCTTTCATGACACTCCAAACCATACGATGCACATATTGCTTTAGATCGATTTGAATAAGTTCAATGGGTCAAATTCAACATGATGAGTGGGCCAAATGTGTAACTTCCCTGGTCACCTCGATGGCCTTTGGAGGCAACGGGAAACTCTTTATGTGATCCATTTCTTTTTCTTTTTCTTTCATTGTTACCAATTTATCATGCCTTTATTGGACAAACTGATCATCAGAAGAACATTGCACGAGATCGAGCTTCTAATTTTTTCCCAGTCCTTCATTATCAATTCCATATACATAGCTAATATGCACTTTAATATGGTTAATAACTTCTTAATCATCCCTTTAATTAGTACCGATGGTTATAAGTTGTTATAATGGACCCCTCCACTAGTTCTGATGATTTCCTTCTGATCTCAACACCTTCTATGCATCTCAACCTCTCTGTACAGATCCTGACTCTTCAGTACATATGGTCGAAAGTCAAAAATTGAAAGCACAACATTTTTAATTCACAAAACCATGCTAACGCTTTGATCCCAATATTCCAAGTCAGGATTCAGAAGTTGGAACCATCACTTTCTCCAAATTGCCATCCTGACATTCTAATCATGGTATTTTCATACCAATTGGGATTTGAAAGTCAACATTGCATGAAAACCTTCCACGAAATCACTCCCAAGCTTTCAACTCTGACATTGGCACTCCGTCCTTCTGACGTCGAGAGTAGGAAGTCGACATTGCACCCTGGATTTTTCACATATTTTACAGTGATTCCAATGTCGGCACCGCGGTTTCGAAACCAAATCGATGGATCTAATTGAGTCTAACACAACGATCGAATGTTGGTATTTATCCATTATTTACAAGCCAGTACTTGGTTAATTTTCCATTCTATTCTATGGCCCCTGCATTAAGATCAATGACCCATATTACCTCTTATCCTGGAAATGTTAGGATTATTAATTAATCCTCCCTTAACCACCGTAGTCTATTTGTATTTTCCTAGCTTAGGATGTCATTACCACTTCACTAGTGCCATGGGGGACTCATCTGGGACCCACCTAACACTCAATGCATCTTTATGCATGAGTTTAGGGGCTCCAAGGACCAATCCTTATAATTTAGAAACCCACTCTGAGTGCCACAAACAGTTGACCCTAGTCATTGTTCAGTTATTCTCTGATTCCCTTCAATTAGTTCACTTTCAATCATCCTAGCACTAGTTTGCATGATTTAAGGGAGGTAGGGCACATTTCCTCGCCTACCTAGATCAATTAACTGATTGTGAATTGATTCATTTATCTGGAGTTGCATTAGTGAGCTCTAGTGGTGATTTTCCCACATTGAGTTAACACCATAGTCCATTCTTCCTATTGTAACACCATTGTATTGCATAGAATATATTGATTAATAGATGTAATGATATTCTTCCAATTTTGTCTCCATGTGTGTGCAATTTTTCCATGAGTAATTGATCAGTTTTTACTAAATTATTCTCTCTCTTCTGCAACCTTATTTTCATTAAATTCATGTAAGTCTGAAGATCCTATGCTTCATTAAATTAAACATGGTATCGGAGAAGGTGTCCAGGACAACTTCAAACCTCAGAAACTTCCATTGATCCACTAGAATAAATTAGCTTCCACATAAATCCGGTTATGCTTGCATTTCTCCCTCTGTATTATATCCAGAGAATTCTATCCATGTGTGATGCGCCCAGATAAAGTGCACATGTCGAAGTGGAGAGTGTTTAAATTGTTTTGATTGTGAATTGAAGTGGTTTGCAGTGTTTTTGCAAGTACATCCAAATATTTTATGAAGAATTAGTTTTTTTTGAAGCTGTAAGTTGGAGAATTCAACATCTTTGACACCCAGAATCCTCACACCCTTCAACTATGTTGATTGTAGGGATGATATGCATATTGTCTTGCACAACAAGGGTTTGTATAGGGTCACCATGGGAAGAGAGGTTGAACCTTAGCAGCCTCTTGAAAAGTCAAAGTGATTGGTTTTCTCCATTTCCTTGGTTTTTTAAGCAGTCTTTTTTTCATTTAGATTGTATGGGTGACCTTTGGTCTTAGTTTTTAGGTCCCAGTTTTTCCAAGTTAGGATTAAGGGGAGGTGTTAGGATTATTAATTAATCCTCCCTTGACCACCATAGTCTATTTTTCTTTTCCTATCTTATGAGGTCATTTCCACTTCACTAGTTCCATGGGGGACTCATCTAGGGACCACCTAACACTCAATGCTCATGGATCCATGATTTTAGGAGCTCTAGGGACCAATCCCTATAATTTAGGAACCCACTCTAAGTGCCACCAACAAACTCCAACAGTTGACCCTAGTCGATGTTTAGTTATGTTCATTTATGCTTTGATTCCCTTTAGTTAGTTCGCTTTCATTCATCCTAGCATCAGTTTGCATGATTTAAGGGAGGTAGGCCCCATTTCCTCACCTACCTAGATCAATTAACTGATTGTGAACTGATTCATTGATCCAAAGTTGCATTAGTGAGATCCTGTGGTGATTTTCCCACACTAAGTTAGGAGCGGAGTCCGTTTTTGTTGGTGAAGTCGAATTCTACTTAAGTCATTAAAATTGTTCCTATTGTAACACCATTGTATTGTATGAAATATACTAATTAATGGATGTAATGATATTCTTCTAATTGTGTCTCCATGTGTGTGTAATTTTGCCATGAGTAATTGATTAGTTTTTACTAAATTCTTCTCTCTTCGACATCCTTCTTTTCTTATTGAATTCATGCAGGTATGAATATCCTATGCTTCATTAAATTAAACAGGAAATTGATGGGCGTAATTGCTCGAAATTGCATAAGCCAATACTTAATCAAATTTCATGTTTGGCCCTGTGCATCGACTTGGTTTTTTTACCATGGAAACTCTAGGATAACCCAATTACTCAAACGAATTTGGCTATATGAATTCGACCATGTTGTCTCTAATTCAAATACTACCTTTGGAACCAATTCAATACCTAGTTATGGCATGCATGCAAGTTTACACCACACCATTTATGAATCTACAAGGCTAATGAAAAAGTATGCAAGTGCAGCTACAATGCACAACAAACATACCATACATTAACCTGTGTAATTCATGCATAACACAGTCATTTCATCACAGACTTGACAAGAAATAAACCATGCACAGAGGTAACTTATTACCAACTATGAATAACCATTTCATAGAAAATTCAAGCCATATAATTTGGTTCATTTACCATAAATAATTGACCATTCACCATAGAAACAACATGGAATTCACATACAATAAATTGAATATTCATAACATAACAGAATACTTATCTTTCAAATGAATTGTTCAAGCAACTAGCTACATGAGTGCAACATTCCACCCAACCATAGGTCTCTGTCCAACCTATATTATTTCAACTGAGAGACCACCCATGAGTTGGGCTATGATGTACACTAGGAAGGAACTATACATGTTCACTCACAACCACAAACACAATTATTCACGCTAAGTCAGTATCCTACTGGGTTTATAAAGCATACAAGGAGGCAAGGGGAGGTGAATGTTAATCCAGTGAGCTCAACCACAAAGCTACAAGCATCCCAAATAGTTCAACTAGCCCTGGAACCCACAATACCTACCACGCCCAACACAAGGAAGGTCCCCTTCTCTACTACACAGTCCCTCAGGCACCCCTTCCCTCCAATGTTACTCAGGGTGGGCATGGAAAGGTCAAGGTTGATAACTCTAGAATTTTTTTCCTTCACTGGATTTATCAAGCATACAAGGAGGCAAAGGGAGGTGAATGTTAATCCATAGAGATACAAGCATCTCAAAAATTTCAACCAGCCCTGGCATCCACAATACCTACCACACCCAACACAAGGAAGGTTCCATTCATTATTGCACAGTCCCTCGGGAACCCTTTCCATCCAGAGCTATTCAAGGTGGGCATATAAAGGTGTAGACTGCTAATTCTATATATGTTCTCCTTCACTGGGCTTATCAATCCATTTAGCCCAAAACTCTCTCTAAATTCTAATTCCTCTTACTCTACAATACCAAATCATGTTGGGCTCAACCTTCTCACCAATTATGGGTTTAGCTAGAGTAGCTACTGCAACAATGGTGCACACTGATATTACTTGTTGAGAATTCATGATCTGAATGCTAACTATGTTGTTCAGGCTCTATTTCTTCTCCCTTACTTGCCAAGTTCGAATGAATTGTTACTAAATGAATGAGGACATTTTTTTACTCATACAATCCCCCTTTGATTGAATTCCCACACACAAGTTTAATTCTTATCCAATCAACGATGCCCACTTGTGGTACTTTCTCCTATGCTCATTAAACTTCGGAACTTCCTTCTCGGTCAACGGTTCTCCACATGGATAAATGTTAATTAAGGGAATTTAATGAGGTGGTTCATGCCATTATGGCATATGCATTTAGAAGTTAACACTTGGAAGCAATGGTCACATCCCACAACCCCATCACCTCTCCATAGTGAATAGCATAGCCCCCTATTCTTGTGGCCTCCATAGCCAGCCCTAGACATTGTATTTGTAATATATATAAATATTTACATTTTTTACCTTTCCCATGGCTTCCTAGCACATGGATTTAAAAACCTACTACAATACCTGTCTTTGCAAATCGACTATCCACTAGCGAGGCCTTTCCCTCAAGCTCTACGGTAGGAATTACACATTACATATACAAAACATTTACATAATAACAAGTTGATACCTACAACAGGGATCAAAATGGGACATTGCAAAATGGAACAGTATTTTTGAATCATTAAAACAATGCAGCAAGGTGCTATATATGGACAAGCATTGGTAATGGTCACAAAGGCATAAGAAGGTATATGCATAATATTTTCCTCGGGACCATTTTATGCAGGATATTTATGTTAAATTTGAAACACATGCCCTTTTTTTGGTTTTTTGGGGATGATAACCAAACTATGTCAAACATGGTGAAATACTTCATCGTTACCTTCTAAAGATTGACAATCATGATAGAATGTGTGATTTATGATTTCTAAGAAAGGTTTTTTATATGTGGTCTCAAGGATGAAATTAAAGCATAGGTCCTGATGCCCGCCCTACTATATAGTTAGAGGTGTCTCATTGTGCATAAAATACCTAAGTAATGGTCACTACCTAGATTTTAGGGAATATTGAGATAGACAAATATATATACATAAGGACCTAACAACTAGAAGGATATGTCAAAAGAAATCCTGAAATACCTAACAAAAGGTAATCTAATTGAAAAAGATTGCTTGCCACCAAGTAGGATATTATCTCCCTCCTATTTATTATGAAATGGGAATCTCTCATATGGGATGAACTAGTATCCCATTCTATTGTTGTCCTCATCCTAATGTCACTAGTGATTTGAATACGATTGTCCTAGAAAGAGGCTCCAAGAGGACCCCTTACAAAGAAAAGAGAGACCAACGATACCTACAATTTATATAGCTCAATTGGAACCTTCCCTCTTGTGCCCACTACCACTCCACCTACTTTTCTTCGCTTGGGGTTCTACAAGTTGACTCTAGAAAAAGTAGCACGCTGTCAATATCTAGTCCTATACTATCATTGTGATGAGAACAATTCAAAGGATAGAGATGTAAGGAACATAAATTTGTCATAGATATGAACAACTTAGGAATGTCTAAGGAAATTTCTACAGATGACATGAACAAGTTAGGCATGTCTAAGGAAATTTCTAGGGACGACATGAACAGGTTTGAGTTTGTCAGACTCCATAAGATTACGTACCCACTCAACGGAATATTTTAAGGAACCAAAATTTCCCTTCATGGTTTTTCAAGAGATACAACTCCTTAGACCTTGAACCTACTTGACTATATTAAGCACAAGAAGTTGATTGTCCTAATCAACAATGAAAAACCTACAAGTTTATTCATTGTCAATTTGTAACCAAAACCCATTGTTATGTCCATGCAGTGCACAAATATGAAATCATGATAGACAATGGTGTTGTTGTAGTAGATGCATGAGGTGTCACCTCACAAGTTGGCCTAGTAAATAATTAATTAAATTACATTTTAATATTGAAAAAATAACAAGGCAGTCCTAGTTAAGTAGTTAAGTCGGGCCAGTTAAAATTCATCCAGAAACAGTATAAATAAAGGGAACCTATCCTCATTTGGACACACTACAACACACAAGTTTTCCTCTGCTACAAGAAGTTTGAAACTGCAACTAGGAGGAGATTTTTCTAGGCTTCTCCACTTTGGAGAGGTTTCTCTTTGTCTTTCTTGGGGTTTGTGCTACTACTATATGGATGTGCTTCTATCTCAGAATGATTTATATCTATGGGAAGGTGCAAGCCCAGGGATACAATATCGTTGTATATGACTTGGAGATGATTTCTTAACATCATAGTTAAAGGAGCTCCACTCTTTTTTTTCTATTATTGGACATTCTTTTAGCGATCAAATTCTAACATGGTATCAGAGCAGTGCTAAAATAAGTCATTGTCGAAAACTAGGGCTCCATAGCTTGGAGTGATTGCAACATCGGATCGTCTGTAAAGGAGAATAGAGCAACTCACCCTCCTAGGGCACATGTTTATATGGAGGCCAAACTTTAATTGGTGAAGTTTCAATTTTTGACCTAGTATTGTTGGGGTCAAGACCAACAGATTCTGCATTTCTATTATTATTTCCATAGTTTTGGATCAATTTTAACTTTCTCCAACTTGCCTCGATAGGGAGCATCTATATATCGATTCAATTTTCCTAGAGACCATACTTCAAACTTGACCTAACTCCTTCTCAAGTTTTTGGTCCAATCTTGCAATCAAGATGACTGGCATGAAGGTTGAGGATAGGCACAATGGAACTTCCAAGTTTAGCTCATGGAATTCTAGGGTTCTTCTTATCCTAGAAGAAAATTATCTATTGAAGTTTGTGAATGAGAATGTTCTGGAACCAGAAGATGAAGACAAAAAGGCCCAGTGGATAAAGAATGATGCCAGGGAAACGAGAATCTTGGTATATTTAGTGAAGGACCATTTGGTTCATCGGATCTCTGATAAGACGACTTCCAGGGATATTTTTAGAGCCTTAAGGAAGCTATTTGAAGATAGAAATATCAATCCTGATCCTTCCCTAAGCAATCAATATTTAACTATCAATATGTCAAAATCGGAATCAGTTTCCCCTTACTTTACGAGGATCTCCAAGTTGAAAAATAAACTAAGCACCATTGTAGATCCACTCAAGGACAAATAACTTTTCATGAACACTCTTAATGGTCTCCCTCCTTGTTGGGAATCATTCATTCAGAGTCTTCTTGGGAAACCTAAGTTTCCTAAGTTTGATTGTATCTGGGAATTTTGCATGCAAGAAGAGACAAGACTTGCAGCAAGATGTCGGATACATGGCACCCAACACGAAGAAAGTCAAGCCCTTACATCTCATGTCAAGAAAGGAAAGGATAAGGGAAGAACGTTTCATGGCAAGAAAGAAAAGGGCGGAAGATAAAGTCCTACTTCATATCAAAAGAAGAAGAAGGATATTTCATGTATCCATTGCTATATTTGCAATAAATATGGACACTATTCCAGAGATTGTCATGATTCAAAGAAAAGGAATTATGAAGCCTCAACTATAGATGTCGATGAAGGCACCCTTATAAGAAGCCAAAGAATGAGGATCGTGCAGAGTTCTTCCTCTAGTACTCCCTATGTTGAGGTTATGATATAAATATTCAGGTGACGATGGACTCCTAGCAAGAAAATGAAGATCAGTGAAGGCAATGGGATCCCACTCACAAAACAACAAAAGATAAATAATCGATTTTACATAATCTAGTAGACTAGATCTGGTTGTTTTTTTATATGTTTTTTCATATATATATATATATATATATATANTGTATAGGAGGCTCATGTCGTAAATTGTTATGATTTAGCACGTAATGTTGCACAACATTCCATGGACCCCTCTTGGATGACAGCTCCTTCTAACATGCTTAGAGTAGTGCACACTCTTGATGGTATGTTATAATTGAGACTGCAAGCATCCAAATAGTATCCATGTGTTTATTGCGTTGAAGCATTGGCTAAAATATTCATACATACATGTATGAACTATTGCCATTGCATTGGATAAATTTGATTGTGCAATGTCACTAACCATATGACGGGATTTGACTTGTAGGGAAAGGACCATGTGATATGGCCTACAAGGATAGATGATGAGAC
The DNA here is from genome assembly GCA_001517045.1 of Pseudotsuga menziesii. Taxonomy (NCBI): domain Eukaryota; kingdom Viridiplantae; phylum Streptophyta; class Pinopsida; order Pinales; family Pinaceae; genus Pseudotsuga; species Pseudotsuga menziesii. The sequence continues at coordinate 188,612 of LPNX010585000.1, forward strand.
TTGTTCTGAAGGACAAGTGATCTCGTTTATATTCAAGAAGAACAAAAGGGTTGAAAGCCGAAAGCCTCTATATGCGTGACTCTCTGCCCAGGAAGAAGGATGAGAGTCTGGTCAAAATAGTTAAGTGGAAGTCATGACTGTTCAGTAGTAACAAGAGATAGTTGAGGACCAAATATATATAGATATATGTGGATACATTACCCATGGGATCAAATGATCTCATTTAGAGACTGGTGATTGGAAGCAGAAGGCTTCAATGGATGTCAGTCTCTCTACTATAGTTGTTCGTATTTTCAACGATTATGGAAAGTGGTTACTTTCCAGTTAGATTCATGACAGATGGATCTTAGAGGAGGAGATTTACTCAATTCATTTCTAAGGACATAGGGAGTCAGTCCTTGAGATGAGGATATTGGACTACTTCATCACTTATTGATAACGGTAGAAGGATCCATGATATACTTGGTCATCACCAAGATGGATATGTACAACATATCTATGGACTCTCCATAGAGGGAGTAGGATGCTCAGCTATAGAGGAATATGCTCGTATGCAGAGGGAGAATAATTCTCTAGCACATAGGGAAGATTCCTGGAAACCTTAAGATGAGGTGGGTAAACTAGCCTCCTGATACTCTCTCTCAGGTACATGAATTCAATGATATGATTTTTTATTGTTATGTTTCATATTTAATATAGGGAAGGAAAAAATGTCTGCCCTGATATGCTTGATGCTTCTTCTAGCTGACATGTGCGTAGATTTTTAGAAGATTTTATGTGTGCACAATGGTATCTGAATGATACGGGATGGGACCGTACTTTACTCCTGACACTGTGATGGAGTGGAATATTGGTTCCATGATTACATCCCTTGTTGGGAGGGAAAGATTAGTTATGTGTGAACTCTTTGTCCTATGTAAACACCTATGAACAGTGACAATGATTTTATATATGGAACTGAAATCCATTGTAAGAAGGTTTAATGTTCATGACCATTTTGATTCGAGAATTTCATCACAGATTTCCATTTCAATAACAAACGTGTTTGATTTGAGGAAATAATCCTCTAGTTGGATTTCCACTTTCTCACACTTACCACCACATTTTACCATACCCAGTAGATTCCATATTTATAACATTAAATTTTAAAATTTATTTTCTACCCGCCATTAAAAAAGGATGTGAAAAGGGTCATTTATAAAACATTGGTTTTGAAGTAGATTTTGGTAAAATATCTAAGTGAAATGAGAGATGTATGCAAACACAAGCACAATTCAAGCGTATCTAAAAGTAAAATAATCTAACTTGGCTAATTAAACATTGAAATTTTCATTTTTCTCTTTCCTTGCTTATATAACAAACCTACAAAAGAGCTGAAATAAAGTGAACATATATGAATAAATAATTTATGATGAAAGTATCGGCACCACCTAAGTCTTTAAACACAACCCCTACATTAGATTGTAGACCACTCAACATTTATAAGATTACATTTTAAGACTTGTTGTGGTTCTATGATACACCCAAGATGAATGGTGGTGTATCTAGTATATGAAGGTTTCAATATCTTTCTTGCATACATCGTATAAATAGCTAGAGGCATGGTGGTTACAAATAAACATGTTTGTTTATCTTGCATCCAAAATAATAAAGTTGCTTATAGCATTTGTCAATGTCTTTGAATCATTGTTTAGAGCATGCACAGTCCAAAATATATGTTAATGTCTACTTTAAATTATCGGCCTCTACAAACCAATTTCGCATCTATGATAACTCACTCCATATGTAGGGTCAATCTCTTCAAGTAGATCCCTCAAAACCTCAAATTAGAATGATGAGTCCATCTTTTTATACAATAATTTTCCCTTGACAAGTAGGGCCCTTCTAGAGTGGGACAATAATGTTCAACAAAGTTCTATTAAATATTTGTCCAACCATCTATGATAATTGAATACCTTGAATCAACCCATGATTTCCTAATATATTTTTGTTAAGCCTTGCATATTTAATACCCCTTGTTTAACAATGATCTTCTGATAATTGAATACCTTGAATCAACCCGTGATTTCCTAATATTTGTTTGTCAATCCTTGCATCTTTAATACCCCTTGTTTAACAATGTTGTTCTAATTTTAATGCAAATAGGGGGTTAAAATCCTAGGCCAATAGCAATGATTCTCATCACCATTTCTTTGTACAAAGGAAAATGGGTGGCATTAAATGATATAACATTAACCAATAAAAATTCATCTAATTACATATGTTGCCTCTTCCCACATTGTGCATTGAACATTTCTACAACAACAGCTTCTTGTTTGAAATAATATCAAAAGCTAATTTAAACTGATAGCACTGATAATTATCAATATCAATGTCATTCATTTTTTTTCAAAACACTATCCTACGCTAGCTTCCGGTTTCTCTCGTTTTTTGAAAGGCATGAGAATTGTTCACATTGGTGTCTACATTGGTACCAATCATAGCCATGTGAAATTGTGTCATTTTAACATCTTTTTTTTCCGATGAGCAAGCCCATGCCTCTACTCCACGTCCAGGGATACCTAAAAGATGATGGTATGCTCTAGTCTCGTTTCGACATGGTTGTATGAGCATTCCTCCTAGCCAGCACTGGTTTTTTTTTTGGATGACCTTATTGACAAACTTTACCAAGGCCTTCCAAGGGTTTATGTGTATGGGAATTTGGTTTTCATGCATTTAAAAATATTTTGAACAAAAAACATGCAAAACATAAACTTCCAAAATGATGGATAAGACTCAAAACTCTGCAATGATAAAGCAAAACCTTGTAACGCTTGAATGATAAGTGCATCCTCCAAAAACCAAAATATCAGTTGCAATCCAAACCCAGATTTTGACTCCAAATGAAAATCCTAAATATTGTTGGAAATTGTAAGCCTAGCCAAAGAGAATGAAATGAAAGTTCAAAATTAAAAAATGAAAGGATTAGTGGCTAGCATAGGTTATAGTGCTTGTTTTATTTGTTTTAATTGTTTTTGTTGTGTAGGCCCACCAATTTGTTTCACCAACCTTGATCCATCTTAAACGCGCATCTTTGAAGCACCAAGAAGGATCCAATTTCTTAAGCTGTAAATTTTTTAATCTTAAATTTTTTACATGTCCAAAAAAATTTACACCTCAAGAAATTTGATCCTTATTGTTGCTTGATAGATCTAGGTTTAAGATGGATCCATGCTGGTATTTATTTTTTTATTTTATAAGCCAGCATGGATTTCTTTAAAAACTTTTTATTTGGCTTTAAATTTTTATTTTATGAGTTGACATGGAATTTTTTAATTACTTTCATTTGGTTTTAACTTTTTATTTTGTGAGCCAACATGAATTTTTTTAATTACATTTTATTTTGGTACATAATGCTACGTTACGTGACAATATCTCCCCTATACTAGGTTGTAGAGCACCTCGCTACTCTTTGCGCAATATTTTTTGTACTTTGGGGGGAGGAGATTTCTATTAAGGACATGTCAGAGTCCACAATTTTATCATGGCACAGGGAAATGGTTCCCATAAGATCCCAATTTTATCGAGAGATGACTCAATTACAGGCAAGAGACACCCCTAAATGGACATGCTAGAGTCCACAATTTTATTGTGGCATGAGGAAACGATTCCCATACGATCCCAATTTTATTGAGAGATGACTCAAGGACAAGCAAGACACCCCAAATGGCATATCAAGCAAAATGGGACGTCTTCATTACAAAGGACAAGAAAGAAAATAGTTCTCAAGGAGCAAGAATGTGTTACTGTGTAACATAGAAATAGATCTATATTCTAGGACAAAAAGAAAGAAAAAGACTTTAAGAAAAGAAAGGAAAAAAAAATCTTAGGGAGGAAAAATCAGCGAGAATATGTTCATGTAACATAGAAATAGATCCAAATTTTAAGACATTACATAACTTGTTTATTTTATAATGATAAATTTATGGATTTCACCCGTTTAAAACTCCCAACATTTTGGGTGAGCAAAAGTTGTAATGTGATAGAGAGTAGAGTCAGATGATTAAATAAGTAAAGGAAAAGAGCCATTAAACTAAAGAAATAAGAACAAATAGATTTTTTTTGAATTAATTAAAATTTTAAAAACAAATAAACCTTAAAAAAATAAAAAATAAAATATTAATGATGATAAAGCTATAAAAGAAGAAAAAGGAGATAAGAGGAATATATTAAAAATGAAAGAGGGATTTATGCCAAGGAGGATGGTTGACCTTAGGGACAATATAAGAGAAAAGGTCAAAGAAACCCATAATTAAAAAGAAAAAAAAATTAAAAGGACAAAGAAGACAAGGTAATAGATATAATCAATTAAGAACTAAATTTAAGAAATTAAATATTTATGAAAAAGTTAAAAAAAGGACGAGGAATTAGAAAGAAGACTAAGATAAGGAAGAATGAAAAGGATATAGCCAGATAAGACAAGCATAACGAGAGGAACAAATAATAAATTGAAAGGGAACTTGAGATCGGGGAAATTTAATTATGAGAGCAAAAGAAGGAAGAAAAGAGAGAGGGAGAGTGCCATTTAGTTAATTATGAAGCTAAATAAATAAACAAGCAGATAATACATCAAGAGGAGGAGTTGAAGCAAAAGAAAGGATGAGAATGGGATAAAAGTTTCATAATAAAAACTAGGAGAGATGAAAGGAGTCAAAGTAACAGATTAGGTGATGGATAAGGGGTTTCTAAGAATCACTCAGTTTAGAATAATCTTCACGATTAAAATTGTTAGGGTTCTTTTCAATTTTGAGAGCTTCTCTTATAAGCTGGGAGGAGTGATGTGAAGTGTAAGCAAGGATCCTGCTTTGACCAAAGCAAATGGGATTATTTCATTAAAAAGAGTGCTCAGTTATGGCAGATTTGATGAGGTGCTTATGATTGGTATCAGAGATGTGTTCTTTCAATCAGGCTTGAATAGAGTGGCCAGTTTCACCAATATAGGATTTTCCAAGGGAGCATGGGCTCTGATAAACTCCTTGTGAAAGAAATGGATTAGTTTTGTCTTTATTTTATGATAATATACCATAAGTGCAAAGGTTAACATATCACTCTCACAAACATCAAAACACATAGGATCTTTCTTTGAGGATTCTCCCAAAATCATCACAACTGTTTTTATATCCACGTTTCAGACCAAACTAGTGTGGTCCTAATGATGGACCCCACTAGTTTGGCCAAAAAGATTATGTTAATTTGGAAGAACACTCAAAAAGTGATATTAATAGCAGATGTCAAGACTGGAAATATATAACATCTCATTCATTAAGCATAAAGCTAAGGAGCATTTTCCCTTTGCTTCATTTTTCAATGACATCTCATCTATAAATACCCAATGTTTCTTTGTTTCTTTGAAGTCTATAATTTAACACAAATTGTGAAACAAATTTATTGAAAAAGTGACATGAGATGACAATTAGACCAAAAGAGTAGAATTTATAATACTTTGAAACTTAAGATTTTATCCTAAAGGTTGATTTTAATGTGTGCACAAAATGGCCATAAAGGTCTAACCAGCGACATGGCCATGAAAACTTACGCAGCTATTCAGTAGTTAGACAGGTCTTTAACAAATAGGCAAGCAAAATTTGACAATAGTTAATTGTCAAAATTTTATGATTATCCATTCTCATAAACATACAAGCTAAGAGATAAAATCAATGAGCCAAGGAAAAACAAAGAGAAGTTGAATTGGTTATTTGTGAATTCAAAAGGGAGTTGCTAAGCACGAGCCCTTTCATTCATTCTAAATTCTTCAAAAATAGTTTGTTTTTGTTTGATCAAGACAATATATTGTTTTCAAATATCTACTTTTGTAATTGCTTTGACATTTGACAGCGGTCAGAACTACTCTTTCCTTCAATCTCAGAATCCTAGGCTCTATCAAACATTGAGAGTGATCAATCTCTGGAGGTGCAAACTGCTCGACAACTTTTTTTTAGTGCAATACCTTAACAAAGTTTATTTAATGTCTTTTATTTATTTATTAATATATGTGTTTTTGGATGAAAATATAAAATATGTTTTTAATGAGTATTTGACTTTGCATTTATATATTTTCAACACCCAAGGCAGCCCATGGTTTCTGGCAAATCACCATCAATTAAGCTAATGGTATAATCAAATATTGATATATTTTCAACAACCTAAGCAGCCCATGGTTTCTTGCAAACCACCGTCAATTAAACTAATGGTATAATCAGATATTTATATATTTTAAACACCCAAGGCAGCCCATGGTTTTTTGCAAAGCACCATCAATTAAACTTAGTTTAAAAGAGAAAAGCATTTGCACTAGTAGTTGGGCAATAAATTTTTAATTATTCATTTATTGCCTTATTTATTTATTTATTTCATATCAATATCCTATGTTTTATTTATACAAAGGATAAGAGATTTACAATGGAAACAACATGACTTTTAATCTTAATTTTATGTAGGCCGACATGTTGGGTATAAATTTATTATTATTTTATTAAAGCGTCACGTACAAACGTGACAACATCTCCCCCATACTGAGCTGGAGAGCCCCTCTCGACGCAATTATAAAATTCCACTCAAGCAAGGGCTTGTAAGACCTGAAATATGAACCCATTTCTGGCCAAAAAATGATGATAGAAAAGTCCTAAGGATTACCACCTTCTGACCCAGTCATATACTACGGTGCTTTTGGCAAATCATAAACACGCCCAAAACTTTCCCACATTTGAGGGTACAGACTGCCATAATGCATTTGGTTGATGCATCACCGATTCATGACCTAGCAGATCCAGAAGAATTATTTTCTGGTCAAATATCTGTAATATGTTACCTTACTTGCAAAGAGCAAGCCACAGTTAAATAGGTCATGTGTATGACCATGAAAACTATATTCAGTGATGAATTCTGCTGAAATGTGCAAATAGCGTAGCTAATTGAGGCAAGAAAAGGAAAATTATGCAAACGATGTTGCAACGAATGTAAAATAGCTACAGGAATATTCGAAAATGCACATTTGTTTAGGAACATGGGAGAACATTATTATATTTTTTTGTTATTACACTATCAAAACATCACTATGCCCCGCGCCCAAAGAATATATGGGCATATCCATATTGGACGAATATATGCTTCAGAATACAGGCTTTTACAGAGAAAATTTTGTTTAAGCATGCTAAAGTAAAGTGCTCCCTGGTAGAGGGTTTAGAAAGATCACCGAGCCCCCTAGAAAAAAGAATCGGAGGTGCCTCAGAAGAAAATATACTGCATTGAACGTTAATACGCAAAGTGCTTGTAGGAGGAGCACCGTCAGAATTTTGAAGATGGATTCCATGATGGATTCCATGCATAGTGACATATAAGTAATTTTCTTTAAATGTTCCATGTTCCTTAAAACTTGCTGTCTCTTTTCCAACTGCCACAGAAAAATGATGCAAAGAAGTTTGCTTATAAAATGTTGGTATTGAAGTAGCTTCTGGTAAATGTCTGAGTGAAAAAAACATGTATGCAAACACACGCCAAGTTCAAAAACTAGTTTGTCCTCCTTCCGATGTAACATAATCTAACTAGCTATTTAAAAACTGAAATTTACATTTTTGCCTTTCCCTGCTTAAATGACAGACCTACAAAAGAGCTGGAATAAAGTGAACATGTCTGAGAAGGTGATGAGACTGTAGAAAGGACTCTCTTAAGTGATGTAAGCATGTTCTCCCATTCAATTTAAATGAATTGCTTAAAAAGAAGCTGGTCAAAAATACTTTTTTTATATCCCTTCTTATCCTGCCAAATAAAGTTTCCCATCTTTGTATGCCAAAGCAAGAAACTTAGGCCTTGGTATTCTTTATAGAGTGAGTTTCTCAGTTAAGAGGTAGTGCTAGGCATCAGGTTAACAACCTTTGCACTGTCTTCACAATATTTGACAACTGCCAAAATGTTGCAATAACGACCATGAACTAATGTGTATGCCCAGAGTAGTAATTTTCTGGGAGTGCTTAGATCAAGAATTTCAACACTAGAAGCATGTTCACTATTGGAATTTAGTGGAAAAGACCACTGGAAATGTAATCGGGATGGTATTGCATACAGATTTATCCCATTAGGAAGTGTCCCAGAAGAGCTTTCACGATAAAAATTGAAGGCATGACGTAATATGGCTGTGGCCCTCTCCAAATTCTCTGAGAGGACTTGCTTGACTGGCACATTTCTCATGCGAGATAGAAGGGGATGTAGTTTTTCCCCCAACATTCTTTGCAGCTTTGAATCTTCATATGAAATATTCAACAATTCATCAGTTTGAAGGTCAACAATCAGCTGAAGTCCATAATCTGTGGAGCTCCCAGCAACTTGTGTAGCTGGTTGAGTACTGTGGGTTTCTGAGGGCAAAGGTGTAATCGAAACCAAGTTTGTCAATATAGAGCGGCACCAAGCCAATGCTGCATGCTTGCAAACATTGGCACAGTGGACATTTGACAATTTTGGATTTTTAAAGCGTTTTCTTAACTTCTCATTTACACCTTCAAGTATATCCACCTTATTGTCAATCTCCAAAGTGTGTAAATACCTGTGAATGAAGCTGCATGTAATGCAAACAAAAAAAAATTATGATCAGGATTTACTTTTTAAAAGGTTAGACAAAAAAGAATAAATATGAAATATGCTAGACACCTGTAAAAAGTGCTTTCAGAAAATTCGGAACTTGATGGACTTCTCAATTCTGATAATCCAGCCAAATCAGACCACAAGTTTCCATGGTCCATAAATAGGTTAAACATCTTCTCCAACAATTGCTCAAAGGAGTTGCTACTGCTAGAACCATTGAACTCAGCGTGAGAAATTGCTCTCCCAAGAGCTTGTATATACTTCCCAAGTGCCACAGGTGTTATATCTTCCAAGCAAGGTGAGAACTGCTAGAGAAAACTGCGTTAACTGATTACTTGTAACAAACCTAAACCAAACTGCAACATTACACTTAGAAAAGAATAGAAAACAGAAACTAAATATTTAAACTAATAGTATCAAAAATAGGTGTCTCTACACAAGCATTATTATAGAGGCCTTTAGCATATTAAAGCATATCAGAAATTCAGTTATCTTTTGTTGAAAATTGAAAGAAACATGCCATTTACAAAACTTGAAAGTTTAACATCTTTAAGCTTACTTTCTTGTCTATCCGAATTGAAGAATAAGCCCGCTCAAGTGTGTAGAAATCACCAGTTCTCTCGCATAGCACAAGATAAAGCAAAATATACTTTCTTATGCAAGTAATAAACTTCCGAGAACTTTCTGGCATACCCAGCTCTAAACCCTTTTTGGCACCACCAAGACCAGGAGCCTTTCGCCTACAGATTTAATATTTTTTAAACATGCAAATATAAAATTAAGATCAGTAAGTAGATACAGATGAGTTTGAAATCAGGATCAGAAAAGGCAAATCAATCTTTACAATATTAAAACTAAGTCAAATTCAATTTGACACCAAATATGATGAAGAGAGCAAAGTATTTACCTTCCCTTTCTAACAACACCATCAATCTCCCACATATTGATTGTGAAAATTGATCGATTAGATTTGAAGCAGAAGGATAATTGCTCCTTTGCCCTTTCCAGATCATTTCCCTCTCCTCTGTTATAAAATCCTTGAGCTAACATATATCTAGCCTTATGGAAGTGTTTAAGCTCTCCCTCTACACAAACTTCTAGAGCTGCAATACAGTCATCAAAAAGTAGCCTCCATGCCTCAACCAAAGGTTCTGGTGCCTCTGGCAGAATGTCCAATTTTACTACTTCAGTTAGCAATCCACTCTTTTCATTTTCAACAGAAACCTGAGAAGAATCCTTGCAAGCCGCTTCTAAAAGACCAGAAACCTTTTCCTTCGTTGAAGGTTGATAACAGTAACCAGCCACCACCTGTCATAGGCCAGAACAAGTCAGCTAACATGCAAATAATTACTAATCAAGTGTCATCCAGAATCATTCAGTAATTGAAGAACTTACCTTAATGGCACGTGAATTGTGTCTATCAGTAGTGTACAACAACTTCAACCGTGAGGCATGAATTCTATAAACAGGATCCACAGCAGATGGATTCATGCTTGCAGCTTTGCTGTAATATGAAAGTGCTTTCTCATATGGGTGACCTAGCTTTTCAGATAGCTTACCTAAGTAAAATGGATGTGACCACTCAGGTCTGCAATAAAAGGGAGGATCAATATAAAACATCTCCAGAACAGTTTTACAAATGCATGCCTGTATGGAAAATCAGTAATCAACATGAAGCATATCAAACAGTAAAAGGAAGCATGAAGTAGTTACTTGTATGCAAAAGCTTTCTCGAAGTGTTTTAGAGAGTTTTGACAGAAATTAGTCCAAGCTGAATCTCTTGCTGGTACATAATTCCGCTGATCATACAGAGGCACCACATTCTGAAGGCTATCATAGTAGACAAGGGCCAACAACTCGTGTACCTGACTCTGTAGGCAATTAAAATGAGGAGTTAGCTTGATTAAATACAAACACAAATCTCGACTGTGATTTCATAACACTCTAAAATGCCTAATTTAAAAGAAGAAGAAAAAAACTGCATTCAGTGCTGTTTAAATTTTTAATCCTACTGTGCAACTTTGCAATGTAGAAACCATTGCCCATAGATAAAAGACAAAAGTGAAGCATCAACCTCAAAAACATAAAACAATCATAAAAGAGAGAATTTTAATTACCTGCTGCTCTGGAGTTTTTGCTAAAGCCAAACTCATTAATGAACAACGTCTGCTTCGTCTTCGACTAATGTCCACCCTCTGAGCTAAATTACTTTGCTTCTTCCACTCCACTACATTTATGTGTTTACTCCCATCATTTAACATCAAGTCTACCTCCTGTAATATGGAAACATTAACTACAATATCTTTAGAAATCCTCAGATATCCTAATAAAACGGAATATATAAAAGCGATGTGCATCCTCAGACCTACTGGCAAAAGAGTAATATAATAGTGAAAACAATTTTATCACCTCGTCATAGATATTTGCAAGCTTCTGCCAGCTCTCAAAACGCAGTGGATTATATAATAGGTCAAACTTGAAAAGATTAGCATTTTGTTGCACAAAGTCTTCCCCTTCCTTAGTGAGAACAAAGGACGGAAATTTGTCAGTAGCACTCATCTCTTCCACTTGAGCAAGAATATGGTACAAATTCCCATGAACTTCTGAATATGGCTCAGTGTTGGGATCGATACTTTTACCACGTATCAAACTTGTAACATATATTTCCAATTCCCTGGCAAGAATTTCGATTTATATTGTGTTTTAAATGAAATATATGTAGGAAATGCTTCCTCAAGTATTGCACATCCCCAACAAGGAAAATTTTCTATTATATAAAAATGTAAATGGCATTGTAAGCATACCTTTCAGTTAATGGGACTTGAACATTGTCAGGAATCCCTCCAAAAGCATAATTGACAATATGAATTCTGTTCCCTCCGGACATAACCAGATTACGAAGTTTTTCTTCACTAAAATCAGGATCTTCAAGAAATGCATCCACAGCATTTCTATTCAAAACTTCTTCGGGTGGCTGTGGAAACTGCTTGCGAATAGCCCTCAAGACTTTTCGAAGTTTGACCAAACCCGCTCTCTGCAGAAGGTATAGTAGCATAAAGACAACTATTATTAAGAAAGGAGATCATCTCAGTTCTTGCCAAGATACTAGAAATGGATGGATTAAAAGCAGAAAGGACCAGACAACAAAGAGACTAAACATCAGTATACTCACTGAAGAGGCCTTTGCATAGGGTAGGAGATATTTAAATACATCAGCACACTGTTCCTTTGTTTGATAGTCTCCAAGACTCGTGTTTCTGTGAACAGCTAAATCATCTTCATTTGATGTATCCAAACCACATTTAAGATTCAAACCATACAAGCAGAAGAAACTCTGATCCAATGCATTATCGATACCCAAATCTACCTTCTTCCTTTCAACATCACCAAGATCATCTCCACCATCCTCTGGTCCAGTGTTTAACATTTCTCTATCACAAGGAGACACTTTACAAATGTCAGAACAACTTTTCACCCTTTCATCAATACCCTCAGCATTTTCAACCTCTGTTCCAGAAGTACATGCAATAGTTTTCTCCCTGCAAAAATTGCTGTCAACAGAATTGCTTTCTTCTTCTATCAGGATGCAATCATGCCCATCAAAACATTGGTTTCCAGTTGATGCCTTAGGAACCTTACAGTTAAGGTGGGCATTCTCAATTACATGTTTTGAGCTTTGCTTAACAGAATCTGGGAAATTTGTAGAATTAAGGCTTGTTTTCAGTTTTATCTCCAATGCCAATAGATGCTTAACAGCTAATTTCAGAAATGTCCCTTCACCACCCTCGCAATCTTTTCCAGCACAACAAAGCCCATGATCTGCAAGTAATTCATGCACTGTTACAAGTAGTTCAACCTGTCCACGAAAAAGACAAATAGCATAAGTGTTCCATATCAGAAGCAAAACAACAATATCGAGCAAGAGAAGATGAAAAACACTTCCTCCTAGACTGCCTAACTTATTAACCCATTAGAAAGAAATGCAAGGAATTTGTAAATATAATTTATTAATTCTTTCGGGGATATATATTTATACCATGAGAACCAAAACAGGCTAGGAAATTCCATATCTAAGATTTTTAACCATGGAAATAAACTCTTCAAATCTTGATATATTTTATTAAATTTAATTTTATATTGCAAAAAATAGGTCCTATAGACCAAGTCAGGTCTCAAAGGACATTCATATGATAAACATCATAAACATATGGTTCATAAAACTATACACCTGTCTAACCTCTGAGTCTAAGAAGACTAACACATCAGCTGTAAAAGTGCTATAGTCATGCAGAATGCAAAGATACCTGCTTTCTCACAGAGACACTTAAGTCCAAATGTTGAAGTTTGCAAAAGGCAACAGCCGCATCAACAAAACAACTGCTTTCTAGTTGTTCATAAGGATCGGCACCTGCTATACCAGAAGACTTCAGAGAAGGAAGTGCTCTGACAACATGACACATAATAGTCAAGAGCAAACATTGCACCTGCCCCAGTAATGCTGCTGGGATATCAAAAGATGCCTGCATTAAAATTTGGTTAGTTTTCGTTTTATTCTCTCATGCAAAATTCAAACAACATTTGCATGCGATTAATCATTCGATAAAAAGACCAGATAATAACTAAAAATTTAGTCCAATATATTGCAACTGTAGCTGTCTTGTCTATAACAATTCATCACTGTTTAAATCACATGTTTGAAACTCCCAAGCAACCTATAAACATTGTTCTAAAATCTACAAGAAAGGTCAAACACTTACTGGAGATTCACTCTCTTCAATCTCTTCTCTTATCTGAGATGCACATCTAGATATTGACTTCACTTCATCTGCAACCATTTTGTACCAGTGACCTTTCCTAGCCTCTTCCTGCTCCAATTCAAATGTAAGGTTGCAATTGTTGAGTGTTGATGCCTTCTCTGTCATATTGCCTAGAACTGGTATTTCTACAATGCCAGCAGCAAGACAAAAAAACTCTAACCTTTGCTTGTGGCATTTCAACAAAACTGCAAGGTCCTTTGGATTAGCTTTTTCACATGCCAAGATCAGCATATCCAAAGCAGTCAACTCAATTGAAGAGTCGACAGCACAGACCTTGTTTGCACCCCATGTTTGAACAAAGCATTTTTCATTGTTGGTAAGTATAACTGGAGAAAGCAGCTTGATCAATTCTGAATATTTCCCACTATCAAGCATTTTAGCAGATGACCTCTTGAGCAATGTTTCAACTTCCAACAGCCGAAGTTCATGCCTAACTCTTTCCACTGAGATTTCCTTATCAACCCTACAATAAGGAAGCATAACACTGCCTCCATTACCATTTCCATGTTGGTTACCTTTCAGGATAGAAAAGCACCTCTGAAACTCTTTACAGCCCTTTTCTCTATCACCAGAAAATGTCCACAAGCGGCCACATAACCAATGGAAACGAACCCAAAAGGACCAATCAAGTGTTGAGACAGAATCACTTACTCCTGACTTTTCACTAATCTTTTTAAAATGCACTGAACTGTTATCTGCTTCTGTTAAACTGTCTGTAGTGAATGCTGAAACAGAATTGCATGAATCAACCATGTTCTTATAAGCTGGTCTATCTTCAAACTCTGAACCTATCTTTGGTGAATCCATCAACTTAGAAAACTTCTTTGATACAGCAGCATTTTTAACACTTACAAAATTGTAAATAGGCATAACCATAGCAACTGACTCCACAACTTTACAAAGATGATATGTTGCTTCATTAATGAGATCAGTAACTTTGGATTCTTCAGTACAAGATGTTGCAAGGTCAGAATAAAGTTCTGCTAGAAAAAGGCTACTGTAAGTAGTCCTGTCCTTATTCCATTGCCTTGTTAATTTATCAATCTCGATTAATCCATATAGGCTGTCCTGATATGGCAAATTGCTCACTGATACTTTTTCTAGAAGCAGTTCTCCTATATGGTAAACCCCGTGATTGCTAGTATTTTCTACAAGGAATTTCATCACATTTGAATCATCAAAATCCAGAAGATTTGTACTTCTGTCTATCTTTGCAGGATTTGTGATATCAGAATTTTCAGTTGCATTAGAACAATTTATTTGTATTGCCTCACAAACAATATATGGATCCAACATTTGTCTTAAAAGTTTATCCTGCTCCTTGACTTTCTCTATATCTGATTCTTCTCTCTCACATTTACGACTCCTAAGTCGCGTGCTACGCCTTTCCTGGGGAGGTTCTTCGTCTGTTGAAACATCCCTTTCTTTAATAGTATAGGTCCTCTCATTGCTGTTTTCAATAAAGGGCCCATCTCTGCAGATTCCAACTGTGCCTATTCCTTTGTCTCTACAAGAGTCCCCAAAAGTTTCAGATACACACTCTAACAGTGCATTAGTTCCCATACCGTTGTTCCTTCCACCCCCTGAAGAGCATTGTTGCAATTCAAAGATGTGTGACCTTGAATTCACCTTAGTTATCTCCATGTTTCTCACTAAAAACTTTACTTTACCATTTATCAACCATTTGTTATCAATACGACAGGCAGCTCTCTCAGATCCATTGTTATGTTGACTGTTATTAGGCAACTTTGACTTTATAACATTCAATAATGCATCTATAAGTGCACCCCATGATGCCTCTGGTAAGTGAAGTTCCACCTGCTCAATTTTTCTTTTCTTTGAACAATTTTCATTATCTTCAACTTCTGCAAGTTTCCTCTTCTCAGGGAAACATAAACTGATGTGCTTTGGCTCTAGTTTATCTATGCCACGTATTTCAAATTGAACTGATGGTGATTCCTCAATCACACTTTTAACAAGACAAGCACGGGAATGTGAAGGCCATTTTTTGAGGAGTAATTTTGAAACAGCAAGGCAAGCAACTTCATCTCCAATTGCAATGAGCACCTCCAAAAGCTTCTCCATACAATTCCCTGATTGTAAAATTAAGTACACAAGTCCAGTTAAAAACGTATAGACAGAAGAACTTCAAGTCTAGATATGTTTAATGATCTACTAGAAATACAAGTACCAGAAAACTACATTGTTTCAGGTGAATTAAGTCGGAGATCTAGTCATGCAGAATCAAGATGAAGCATGTGGCACATGATGCAGGACAGTTAGCCAGCAAGCAGACCAAAGGCTTCATGAGGACACTGGCTGACTTGACTTGAAGACAAGGAGGTGAGAGTCATGCAATAATGTAAAATATTTTGTGTCATTGCATGTCAGTAGGTTCAGTCTCTGACGCACAAGCAACAGACTATGAGGCTCATTTTGTAAGTTAGTCAAAAGATGCAAGCCAAATGAATATAAGACATTTCCAAATGCTATAAAATTTTCTATATGAAATGAAATAGGTTCTGTTAATGAAAACTCATGTTATAAAATATATTCTTACATGCATGTTCTAAATTGTATGTTCAAGATTTATCACTGAGAAAAATTCAAAAATATGATATTGTATAAAATATTCCATAGACTACAGAAGGCATGTAAAGAAAACTTAAATCACAAAAACTGGTTCCGGCCTAAAACATTTTGTTTCAAGTAAAGAAGCTCAAAGATTGCAAAGGCACAGGTTTTGAGAATACCCTGCATGAAGGGAGATTGCAAGTTTAAAGACCAAACCGGATAAAGGAATTGCATTGTACATGAGAAGACCTCCACACACAAGAATGCTTCCAATGGTAAGTTTGTGAATAAAAATTGTGTCACTTCTTAGTGTTGAATTTCGCAAGAGATAAAGCTATCAAACAGAATCAACACAAATCCTGTTTCTGCAAAATAAAGCAAAATACAACCAACACTAGGACAGCAAAACACTTGATAAGATATCACACAAGGAGAGCACGACACTAGAGAGAGAGAGAGAGAGAACCCAAGAAAGAGAAGAGTGCAATACTTGCTAGGCGCCCTTAGGCAATTCACTTTTATAATTTTATTATAAGAATGAATCGCTGGTATGACAAAATACAAATGAGAGTTTGGTATTTATACACAACTCAAGAATGGGTGTTTTTCCTGGTAGGGCTTTTGAGCCTAGTAATACGAGGTCAGCCTTAGTGAAGCGTACAAGTATAATAATGATACAATATAAGGTTGGGCATAGCTGAATGTGAAGCTTACACTGCTATTTAGTATTTTCAACATCCCCCCTTGATCTGAACAAGGAGCTAGGGAGAGAACAAATTGTACACACACCCCTCCACCTTAATGTTGCATTGTTGAAAAAGGTGTAAGCTTCACTTTCATCCATAGACCTATATTGTATTCATTGTTGTATTTCTAGGTTTGCAAAAGGCCAACCACACAGGCTCATAACCTCGTTTGGCGAAATTTCCCTACACTTAAGATGCATATAACTTTAATTTCAAAATTTGTCATTTTTTTTTATGAGTAAGTAGGAAAATTCTATTCTAGTACAAAAAGATAGGATTACAAAAGGTCCTAGTTAAAAGACACCAGTCTGGACCAAGACACGGCTAATAAGGCCTGCCCCACCGATCTTAACTAAACCAGGAAGTAAAAGTATAAGCTTGTATCGAGTTGTTACAATGCGAGAGCCTATAGGTCTGGCTCCTACCAGAAAAAAACCTTAAAGCATAGTTCGACACAGAGAGCTTAACAACAAAAAGACAGAGGACCGAGGACAGGAACCCCCCTCTTAACTTCTTGCCTCTCGGTTAGGGCCCGGGTGGAGATCCACGTGCTGAGTCGTAGGGTTGTTGACCCCAACATTTGCAAGCGAATTGGCCGGGGTGTTCACCGTGGTTGTGGACATATTCCCCAGGCTTTCCAGCATATCCTTCGCAATCTACTCCAGCAGTCTGAAACCAGCAGAACTTTCCTGCTGCCCGTGGCGAATAATGTCCAGAGCGTCTCGAATTCCTTGAGCAATCTGAATTTTAGCTTGAATGTCCCGAGCCAGAAGAATGCGAGCAGTCCAGAATGGGTTGGACAACAAGGGTCGCCCCATTAGGGCCTCATACTCCCGCAGGAGATCAATTTCCAAAATGGCTATGAAGGCCTCGATTGCAGTTGGCGTTTCCGCCATATACTGGTCTCCCCAACTAAATGGTTCCGGCACAGGATCTTTGCCCATTAATGGCATGAAATCACGCATAGAACTAGGGGAAGCCTCACTGTGGCCTTCCCCTCTACCGTTTCCTCTCAACTGGTTGCGAGCTCTCCAGTATCGTGGCATGATTACTACACACAGAGAATTTCTTGGATACGAGAAGAACAGGATCGACACCTTGCTTAGATCCTTACGTTCAGGAGAACCCGAATTTATAGATCGTTGATCCTCCGGTCGGCAAATATGCTCCTTAACTCTACTCGTGCTTCCGGCCTTAATCACTATAATTTTCTGCCCTTCGCCCATCTTCATCAGATCTCTAATCTTGTGCGGGTGATTCGCCACCTTTTGCTTCACTGAGCACCAGTTAGTACGGATATCCGCCATATTTCCCATTCTTACGATTTCTAACATATTCTCTGTACCCATAAACTTACAGGTTCGTCCTCTCTTCCTCCCTTCCCACGGATCGGTCTGCAATGAGTTTTTGCCCGAGGATATAAAGCAATGCTGGTTATTGAGATCCCCTACTGTCGATCTGACCCTCCGCTGCCCCCACGTGCTCCGTACCATGGCCGCGTGTTTAGGCATGCGCATAACCGGTCCCACCTGGCAATCGGGACAGTTCTCTTCTTTCCGTGTCTGCCACCATGATAATCGTGGGCTCGCTTCATGATGACGAAACGCCTTCCAGCTACCTTCCCATTAAAGTTGGTCGCCACCTGCCGTTCACATGCTGCGAGATGGTTTGAGTCGGCCGGTTGTACGAAGTACAACTACCTTCCTTGTCGTCCTCCACCAACTTCAAGCAACGTTGCCAAATTGTCTAGGTATTTCCTCTGTCGTCGATTTCCTCTACATGGAAAGATCGCTTGCTTTCCACTTCTGCATTCGCGAGGGCATCCGCCACCTTGTTGCCCGCCCGTTTAACATGCAAGAGCAGAATGGCTTCATGGCCTGCTAGGGTTTTCCTGAGAGCGCCTAAACAACCCTCCCATCTCCAATTCTTTGAGACTTGGGAGGTTGAAGCACCTGATTGAAGACGACAGGTGATATTGATAATAATCTACGAGTCCCCCTCCGCCACCAATGGAGTTTTCCCTGTTTGCACCGCCCAATTTAATCCATTTATAAGACCTTCGAGCTCGGCCATATTGTTAGTACTACTGCCAATTGATCCCCAGAATAAACTGAGAATTTCTCCCTTCGAATTCCTTATTGTGCCCCCAAATCCAGCAGGGCCTGGATTGCCTTTGGCCGCTCCATCGACATTGAGTTTGAAGGACCTAGCTGGTGGACCTATCCAGGAATTCGGGCTAGAGACAGACACTGGAACTGAGCGAGAAATAGAATTGTTGGAAGGTAACTCCCCAATCCCTAATTCGTATAGAATTATTCTTTCATTTGCTTCTGCTGTAAATTCTTCCTGCGTCCACTACTTTAGAGTAATAGTTTCTTTAAGATGAGCTTCTATGGAATTCCATATTTCCCCTTGTTTTCTTGTTTTGTTTTCAAAGGTCTGGCTGTTGCGAGTTTTCCATATTTCCCATAATGTGAAGCCAGGTAGCAGCTCCCACAGGCGGTTGACAATTTTATTTTTGAAACATTTTGTAGGCCATTCTGCGATTGTGAAGTCCGGTCGTCCTTTGTGACGGTGGTTTCTTTTAAAAATTGTCGCTCCTTTTTTCCAAATTGAGTCTGCCACTTTACACTCATCCAGTAGATGGTTGATGGTTTCATTGTTCTCCTCGCACATGCAGCATCTAGACGGTCCATAGATTCCTCTGATTTGCAGGTTATCCCATGTTAGGATACGTCGTCTAATCACAAGCCAACAGAAAACTGAGACCTTTGGCCACCATCCTCCTGTCCAAATTTTCCCCCATTTGGCTTTGGGCTCCATGTTCTGAGTCCCTATTAGCAGACCTAGGGATTCTTTGGGATTGAAGTTGCCAGAATTGGTATACCCCCATCTGAGCTTATCTAGACCCTCGTTCGTGGCTATTCTTTTAGAGTGAAGCTCAGATATAAAATATTCAATGTCTTCCCCAGGTGCTTGGGCTTGCCACCAACTCCAATCTTTCCACGACCTGAAAAGCTGGTCCTCATTACGGGTATCCCAAAATTCCGCCACCTTACCTTGGGACTGATTTTGGAGAAAAGTACGAAGTAAAGGGGAATCGTCCGCACATGATAGCACCAGTTCCTGGTTCCACGCTTCACTTGCGAATCGTGTCGTTTGACCATTTTGCACCTCCCAGAAACTGTGCTTTTGAACCAATCCTCTGTTTTCCTGGGCCGTCTTCCAAATGCTTGATCCTGGGAGGTTTTCTCCGAAAGCAAACCAAGGATTGCTTGGGCCATTGGGGGGCATATTTCAAGTGCCACAATTTGGCCCATGGCTACTCTTCATAATTAACCCATCGCCACCAAATTTTGGTGCTCATAACTTTATTATTGTCAAGAGGATCTCAGAGCCCCAGTCCCCCTACAGCCTTTGGAGTGCATATGGTTTGCCAATCCACAAGAGGCCACTTTCTGTTATCGTCCGATCCTCCCCAAAGGAAGTTCCTCTGAATATTCCTGATTTGTTTTATGATTGATTTCGGGGCTGCCAGCACCGAAAAGAGGTAAACGGGCATTGCCTGGAGAACCAATTTTACCAGGATGAGTCTACTCGGGAAATTGAGGGCCCTGTAAGTCCATAAATTGAGCTTTTTGTTGATTTTATCTAACAGTTCCTTCCAAGATATTTGCTTGATAGTCTATTCTGCCTGCGGCGCTCCCAAATATTTAGAGGGGAGACTGCCTTCTGAGAACTCAAGAATTCTGAGGATGTTTCTTTTGGTAATTCGCGGGGTATTGAAGAAGTAAATCTGAGATTTTTCCTTGTTAATTTCTAGGCCACTAGCTTCCAAAAAAGTATTCAGACTTTCTTTGATTCCCCTACCCTCATGAACCGATGAGGGACCCATGAGCATATTATCATCCACAAACTGTTGGTGGGTCTGGGGCTCCATCCCTGCTGTTAGAGATAAGCCCTGAATTTTTGTCCGCTGCTCTCCTACTCTTGAGCATCCTTCCGCCGCAATGATGAAAAGGAAGGGAGATAGGGGATCCCCCTGTCTAATGCCTCTTGAGGCATTGAAGGGGTTCGAGGGGGAGCCATTGACCAAGATTGAGAAGAAGGCTAAGCAAACCAGATTCATAACCCAGTTTGTCCACTCCTCCGAGAAGCCAAAAGCTTTAAGAATACCTGCCAAGTACTACCAATTCAATTTATCATAAGCTTTGGAAAGATCCAGTTTTAGGAGCATACCTGGAGTCTTCAAAGTTTTGAGCGAATGGATGGTTTCATGGACCAGAATAATGCCATCCAGAATTTGCTTGCCTTCCACGAATCCAGCTTGTTCCGGTGAGATGATGAGAGGAAGGAGGGGTCTTAGACGATTTGCAATAACCTTAGAAATGATGTTGTAGATGACATTACACAGAGCAATAGGTCTTAGTTTTCCGGGATCCTCTGTTCTGCTCTCTTTGGGTATGAGAGTTAGAAATGTAGGGTTAAGAGCTCTGAGAATACTCCCTGATTTCCTAGAGTCCTCCACCAATGCCCAGCTTTCTTCCTTTAGCCAGTCCCACCCAGCATGGAAGAAATTTGTAGTAAACCCATCCGGACCCGGAGCTTTATCTTTTGCCATCTGTTATACCGCAGTCTCCACTTCCGTCATCTCAATGGCTTTTCCCAGAATTTGATTATGTTCATCTATGATAAGCTTAGGGATATGGCTTAACACTTCTCTCTGGGCTTCCTCCCTGTCTTTGTTCGATTCCTGCAGGAATTTAGCAAAATAAGAGTTCAAGGTAGTTTCTAGTTCTTGAGTTTCAGCAATACTCCCATCCTCCCTCTTTAGTCTATCCATTCGATTCCCTTGTCTATGTTGAATGGCCGATTTGTGGAAGAAGCTAGTATTGCGTTCTCCTTCTTGGAGCCACTTGACTCTTGCCTTCTGGTTCCAGTAGACTTCCTCCTATTGTTCTCTTTGACTGAATTCCTGTAGCAGTAAATTTTCCTGAATCCGTAATTCTTCCAAGAATCCGCTATTCATCCCTTGAGATTGGTTTAGCTTGATCTTTCTCTCTAAGGCCTGTTTTGCTTGAAATATATTTCCAAAGGACTCCTTGTTCAATTTCTTGATATGACCTTTAAGGAGTTTAAGTTTCCGTTGGAGTTGATACATTCGAGTGCCTCTGATTGGTGGGGAACTATACCACCACTCCTTGAGTTTCTCATGGATGTCTGGATGGAGGAGCCAGAATTTCTCAAATCTGCAAGGCCTACATGGATTTACCCCAACATTTTCCCATTCCAGGCTAATAGGCCAATGATCTGAACCTGCCGCTGGCAAAACCACCGCTCTTAGGTCTTCCCCTGCCATCATGACCGATTCTGAGAGTAAAAACCGATCGAGTCTGCAGGCTATCCCTCTGTCTCCCGTTTGTTTGTTGTTCTAAGTGAATATGCCATTGGATGTTTTAACATCTATCAAGTTGAGGTCATTAATTACAAGCATTAAAGTGGTTGCAAGCAGAGTTTAGGTTCCGTATACCACCTTTTTTCGTCGAGGTTCCTGATCAGGTTGAAGTCTCCCCCCAGGATCCAGGCTTTGTCCTCGACTATGGCTTTGATGTCTAAAATCAAATCCAGGAATGTTGTCTTCTGTTCAGCCCTCGAGGGTCCATATACATTGGAGATAACTCCTCTTATTCCGGTGCCTATGATGTGGAAATCTACTGATAGAGAAAAAAGAGTGGCTAGGAAGCCGGAGAGATGCACCTCTCATGGGTTCCATAGGATGCCCAGCCCTCCTGCGCCCCTCTGGCATCTAAAGCTACAGATTCACAACCCTTCCAGACTTTCCGGGCGATACTTGATAGTTCTTCTACCGAGCATTTTGTTTGCTGCAGAAAAACTATCCCTGACTTATCTTTTTCAATCCTTCTTCTGAGAAGACGAATTTTGAGAGCGCTCTTACAGCCTCTGATATTCCAAGTTGTAATTTGCATCAGAAATAGTTTAACTTGAGAGTGACAGGGCAGCATCTATTGTTGGATACTGCCCTGAAGCCACCAGTTGTTCCCCTATTGCTTTGATTCTTTGAACATTGCTTGGCCTTCCCCTCTTTTCTTTTTTCTAGTTTTTCTTTCCGTCCGTGACTTTGAGGGATTCCACGACTACCCCTAAGGAACTTGAGTTTTTGGCTTGAATAATGGCTTTTTCCAGCAGGGATACTTGCTGAGGGGCAATCTGGGTTGGAATTTTGTCGGAGCAGGCAGCTTGCAACCCGTCTAGGTCTAGATCTCCTATTTCCATGTCTTCTGAGACAGGTTCCATTGTCCCTGAGTCTTTCTTGACCGCCTCTTGCTGTCGCTGGAAAAGAGGCTCTGGATTGGCTTTTGCAATTTCTTGTTGCTTTTTTGGGGTTATCTCTGTCTCCTTTCCCTGGTTTTCTTTGTTTTGGTCACTTTGTTGGTCTGCTTGGAGTTTTTCCTTCACCAGATATGTTTGTTGGTCAACATTACTGATTCCCTTATCTTCTTGGAGGGTCTCATACCAATTCTGGGTCTGTACTCTTTTATTTAGTTCTGGTCCTGAGGTCTTCCTTGCTTGTCGTTTCTTGTTTTGAATTTTTGTGAATCCCTCCACAGCCTGGTTGTCTTGGTCTTTCTTCCCTCCTGGTTTTTGTTTTGAAGGCAGTCTCTGAACAAATGGCCATGCTCATGACATCTTCTGCATCTGAAAGGGATCTGTTCATAATCTATGGCCTGAAACCATTCCTCATCTTCCCATGTTAGCTCGATTCCATCTGGCAGATCTCTGGATATATCAAAGTAGATACATATTCTGGCATACGATATGTATTTTCTTTGTCTACTTTGCTCTGAGACTTTGATGAAGTTCCCCAGCGTGTTCCCGATATCCATTAAGATTTCTTTCTTCCAGTATTCCGTTGGGAGGGAATACGTTCTTATCCAAACTGGAGCTATCATCAGGTTTTCTTTGTCAAGGTTGAATCTCTCTTTCCATGGTCTGAGGAAGAGGCCCACCGGGTTGTAGAAGTAGGGACCGTTCTCAAAGATTTTCGTTCTGCCCTCTTCATTAAAGAAGATTATCGTAAAGAAACCTTTGGCCCCCAATGGAAGGTCATAATGTCCTTGAGGTTTCCAAGTTGTATTGATCCACCAGACCAGAATCCTTTCTGTGGGCCAGATCCCCACAAATTTGCTTATGAAAGCCTGCTCTTTCATGTATTGAATATCCTCCCTGACTCTTTCAGATTTAATCTACAGTTTTGGCACCGTCTTGGATTTCGACACACATTGTCCTGTCCTTCTTATGCCCTGATTATTTGTTTCTTCCTTACTGATCCCACTAGAACCTTCCCCATCTTTGGGCATGGTAGATGCATTGATTATTCCTTTCCCTTTTCATTTTCTTTTCCCAAAATAACAGTGCCCTCCTCTACTGTTTCGTTCCTTCCACGGTCCCTCTCCCCCCGAGGAGGAGCAGGAACCATCTTGATTGACCTTTCTGAGACGTCACCGACCTGCACAATCACCATGGATCCTTCCTCCTGTGTACCCAAGCCCCCAGCCTCCTTTCAAGTTGCAGAGCCCATTTTCGTCCAAACCTCCATTTCAAAATTTGTAATTAATCAAGTAATTATTTTTCATTCTTAATAAAGTGATTTTCCCAAGGGCACCTATCAAGTGTTGTGAGCTCTATTGTACTTGGGTTTATTTCTCTCTTTAGTGCACCTATTTTTGGGTTCCTTCTCTCTCTCTAGGGTTTCAGTCCTCATGGCTGATTTATCTTCAAGTGTTGCTATGCCTTAGCATTGGTTTGTTCTTCTCTTTAAAGAGGAATTTGGGTTTATCTCGGTTTTCAATTCTCCTACTATTTCTTGTGAATCTCAACTCCTACTAGTACTATTTATTTAAGTGATTCTTACTATTCTTGTCAAAGTGATTAGCCCACCCGGACCATTAAGTGTTGCAGTCCCTTGTCCATCAATATCTTACTCTTTCTAGCACTTGTAGTTGGGTAACTTCTCTCTCTGGGGTTGTGCCCCTCTTGGCTGATTTGTCTTCAAGATTTGGGCTGCTCGAGTGCTAGTTTAATTCCTCTTTATTACAAAATTAAAGTTTGTGTCGGTTCTATTTGATTCTCTATATTTCTTGTCAACCTTAACAACCACAACCAGAAAAACGTCAACTCCACCCAACACAATTTTGTATAGTATATTGTTTAAAAATCTAGAGACAAAACTTAAAACATGTTAGACACTATAATATCTATTCTAAGGACAATAATAAATGTGATGTATCTAAGAGTATTGATAAAATGAGTAATGAGTCATACACAATATTGAAACATGATATATTTTTAGCTTTTGGTCTTACTCCAAAAGTGTTTGCACCATAAAGACAACTTCCTCGGTGATTTTTTAATTTCATTTAGGTCTTGGCTTGGTATTTGTTCCTAGGGCATTGGATTTCTCTTGCCAGCTTGGTGGACATCCTTGATGTTGGCCACATGGACAGCTTCACACTATTGGAGAATGCCCTAGTTGGAAGAAGTGGCATTGTGCATCTTGGAGGAGGCCAGTAGGCCCCAGATAGCATAGGATAGCACAGATTCTTGTTTGGGGAATTAGAGTTGGCTCAAGGACCCTTTGGTTGCAACAATGTTTTTGTAGTGGCCAGTCGATCCAGTGTACACTACTTAGGAGGATCAGTGGAGTCTATGGATGCTTGCAATGGTCAGATGTGGGCATACCTGGTGTAGCTATATCTTCTCGGAACCCTTATTGTGTACACATCAAGTTGGAGCATGATAGATGTATTATGGAATGGAGAAATTCACTTGTGTTGGCCTACAAATGCTCATTGCAGGTTACTTGTAAGGGATTGGGCCCACATTGTATTGTTGACCTCCCTTACCTTTCCTCTATATAGAGGAAGGAAAGAGTCCTCATTCACATCATTGTGTTCATTCTTAAATCACTCTCATGTTGAGACATGACCTTGGAGAAGAGTGAGCACTAGTATTCTATCTCTCTTGCTTGGTCTTCATTTATACTTGATCTCTCTCTCTCTCTGTTGAGACACTAGGCTTTCTTTGTCTTCTTGGAGTATCGTGGACCATCTTGGAAGTCTATGGTTAGGGTTTAACCCTAATGTATATTTGGTGGAAAATAAGAAAAGAGGATGTCTTAACTTGGAGGACTTCTTCGAGTGATCCTTGTATGTTGTAGCTCCTAGGTTGAACTAAGGTTTTCATTGTTTTCCCTAGCTAGGGTTTTGGAGAGCTATTAGTTTGTACTAACCTTGGGATTAAGCAATGGTATGTACATGAACTTCATCTTGAAAATATGAATGAATTTTTAAATTATCCAAGACTTATGCAATTTCCAAATTTAACTTTCAACCACATGCAGTCTTCATGTTTTGCTATTTAGTATTTACAACTATATGTCTTGATGACTTGACATAAGGATAATTCCTTGAGTTGTTTCACATCATCATTGAATTAAAGGGTTTTTTTGTTGCTGCTATAAATGTTGTTATAACTATTGTAAAAGTGAATTTTCAGATCTGGTTTATGTGGGATATGCTTCCCTAGTGGGTTGAAACCAGTCTTATAGGACTCGTGAGTCAAATTGAAAAACTCGTGAGTTTGACTCACCTTGACAGCAAAACGATCTGATCCATCTCGATGCAATTTTAACTCAAGATAACCAATTTCTAAGTCACACGATTCACCGCATCTCAAGGATGTGGTTCAAATTCAAACGAATCTCAAAGGCAAGGAAAAAATCCGTAGAAATTCGCCGATTTTTAAGATAAAGATTGTTACCCTGGGTTTTCGTCATCAATTTTTTTCTCTCCTCTCCGGATTGACTATGGTCGACGGTGGATGGTGGTCGTTTTTTATTTCTCTCCTCTATCTTGGATTTGACTATGGTCGATTTCGCGCTCTCTCCTCTCCTTTAGCCCCGCGATGGAAGACACATTTGTAGTTCTCTTCTCCTCTACTTGTGTGACGACAGACAAATCTGTGATCATTTTTTAGCTCTCTCCTCTCCTCTATCTGCACGACGACAAATGCAATGAATGGTGATCGACGACCATGGGAAGGCAGGGAAGGGTGATCATTACATATAAAAATTATTAAATAAATAATTATATAAATATATATATATAATAACAAAATTATTAATCATTATGTAAGGTCGTGACTTTTCTATAAAGCCACCTTCACTAATGAAATAACCTATAAAGGATCGAGCCATTGTAATTGTAATATATCAAACAATTTTATAAAATACATTATTTATCAAAATGTGTGTTATTTTGTGCTCCTGCTTCAGTGGTATCAGAGTCGTCTAGGTCCAAACCGTCGTCGTCGTCGTCATCTATCATTCACCATCCAGGTCCAAGACTCCAAGCCGTAGTCGTCGTCGTCAGTCATTCGTCGTCGACCCCGCACCCTACATCCATTGTTCGAGTTGTTCTTGTCTATCTCTCTTCTCCACCGACGCATCTTCCTCTTCATCCTGCACTACATCACTCCTCGCACTCACGCGATCTCTCACTCCGCCACCTTCTCCTGTTCATGTTCCCTCGTCCATCCCACCTGCCCCCTTATCCATCCCGCCAGTTTCCACCTCCCACATCTCCATCTTCCTCCTTCCTTTGGTTCCCTCTCCCCGTTCTCCCACACACTACCCCGCGTTGCCGCATCTCCCAGTCGCATCCTTACCCTTGCTGTCACATCCCCTTAAACCACCCTTCCAACTCTTGATCCGCGCGAACCATGCCCACGTTGCCTCCCTCACTACGCTGCCTCTCCCGCGATCTCTTCCCATCTACTCCTCCCACCCGCGCTTCCTTGTACTCGTCCACACTGCTGCACTCACCCCAACCTACACCCTGCACTCCGCTTGCAGCTCCCCCGCTGCACCATCCACGCCTGTGTCTCCCTCCATCACCTCGGCTTCACGCTAACCCTCCCCAACAACACCTTCTCGCCTTCTCCACGTTGACCTACAAAAACAAAATTAATTAAAAAAAGTAAAATAAAAAAAAATCGTATTATATTATAATAATATATATATATATATATATATGGTTTAAAAAAATTGTTCTTAGCCAAAAGTTTAAAATATATAATATGATATTATTATTGTTATTATATACTTTGATTTTATTTACCTGGGGACGAACAGCCAATAGAAATCGTGGTTCCCTAGGAACGAACAACTATTAAAAATAAATCAACATTCAGCATAGAGAAAATTCCAGTAATCGCCAGAATGGGGGATGTCAATGCTAGATTGAACCAATTGGACGAAAAAGTCAACAAAACATATAGAGAATTCAAGGCGGAAATTGACAAAAATAATAATGCATTAACATCAACCGTCACAGGACTCAAGGCAGGATAGAGCAAGGCATCAATGCGTTGAAGGCAAATCAAAAGAAAACTCAAGAGTATCTAGACAATATCTTGGCCAGATTACTACCGCGCACTTCGTTTCCCCCACCTAACCATAATCCACCTCTAGACCCCTTCAATACACCTCATCCAAGTACACCTAAAACATGAGGACAACATGACACGACGCCACCCCATGAAGTCCTTTTCTTTAACATTCCATTAATATCAATTCCCCTAACACACAAGTACCAGATAAGGGTAAAACTCGAATTGCCCAAATTTGATGATGACGAAAAACAATGCATCGCATGGATCAATAAAGCAAAAGAATACTTTGACATCCATAACATACACTACGGTAGTGAGAAGATTAACTACGCCACCATGCAATTGGAGGGGAAAGCATACAATCGGTACATGTGGTGGAGACTACAACTAGGGTTTGTTCCTTAAGAACGATCTGCTTAAAAGGTTTCTAGGTGTAACCGAGAGAGACTTCTTTGCCAAGATCACTAGATTGCAGCAAAAAAGCAATGTAGATGAGTACACATGTGAATGGGAAACTTTGGCAACTCGAGTTCTAGAACTAACCAACGACCAACGTCTACAAACATACACACATGGACTAAAACCGCACATTCGGGATGAGTTAGAATTACATAACACTTCTACCATGGACAAGACAAGACGTAAGGCTAAGATCATTGAGAACAAATGCAAAAGATCCGCTCAGATTAGCTTAGACAAAAACTACTCCAAGAGGACGCCTCCCTAATCAACGAATATGGGAACTGCAAGATAAACACCGTCACATCTAAGGGAAGGAGCAAAACCCAGTTTAGAAGACCAGAGGATGAAGGAAGGAAAGTGCAAGTATTGTGGACAAAAATGGGATCCTAAGCATAGATTTTTGCAAAAGAACAACCCCCAAAAGCTATATGCTTGCGAAGCCGAAGAAGAAAAAACCTCGAAAGGTGAAGAATCAAGTGAGGATGAAACAGGAAATCGGTATGACTACCACTCAGAACTAGAAAATGATACACCAAAGATTTTGTTAGCCGCCATTACAAGGATATCCCATGTAATATCCCAAATACTGATATTTTCTAATTCTATGCAAAGTTACTGAAATAGTCGAGCATGCAAACTGCCATGCAAAATTTCCCTATTTTATTGCTCGAATTAGGGTTAGGGTTTGTAGGATAGAATGTAACACTTACCACTGATAAGCTGGTTGAAATGCTCCTAAGAGAATATGCATGCATCAAGAGCCGATTTGGAGATGAACTGGTACTTTCTGCCTCCGGTGATACCCCAACAGCACGTACCCAAGATCAGCTAAGGGTGACGTTTTCAGTGAAGGAGGTACCCGTTGACGCTGAGAATTTGCAGGAGTGGTAGTCTTCCAGCGCCGGAGAGGATGCCTAACACGTGCGAAAATTCTGAGGTCTCTAGGCAGGCTAGCAAATTGATCTGGATGTTTAGCTGCTCACGCCCCCTGATCTCGAAACTGCTGATAACTGCTCCGGATGAGCAAGACCATATCTGATAATCACCAAGTACGGGAGTATGATACCGATGATGAGAATGGTGTCTGGGTTTTGAAGGTAAACTGAGATCTGAGGACCCAGCGAATGATTTGGGGTTTTCCTGCTAAAAACCCCCTTACAGCTGCACACGTGCCCCTGCAAACAATCTCTGATGGATATTGGATAACTGCAAAGGAATGAATAAATTGAAGAGCGGATGGTGAACTTGGATGGTTTACCCTAGATAAGACTAGGGCAGATATCTCACTGTCGAAACCCCATTAACCGAAGACGTCATCTTCAACCCCAACTGTTGTGGTCGCACACTGTGCTGCTACTCAAGAGCTCCAAAATCATATAATATTCAAAAATAAAGTCTACATTCACTTTATCTTCCTTTTATAACTTTCAACTGCGAAAACCCTATTTTTTTACCTAATTAGGTCACTTTAACTTCTAATTTGCAATTGACTTGCGTGCATGCGCATGGAGACTTAATCGGGTGCATGCATCATTAAATAATGCTTAGATGCCATGCATGCTGGTGGCCTTTGGCTCCGGTGGCCCTCTTCAACCCAATGGTGATATAATATTGATGCCCTAGATTTTCTGTAGATGGCATCAGTCTTCAATTGATTCCCTAACTGTTAGTACCCGCTCGAACCCACAGGAATCACATAGGTTAGCGGGTTGGTCCTCAATGCCTAAGCAGAAGAGGACATTACAGTCCTCTCCGCTTGAGATTGCTTGTCCTCAAGCAACTGCAAACTGGGATGCTGCAATACTTGTTCTCCTTCCCATGTGGCATCCTCTGGAGGTAATTCTTTCCATTGGACCAAGTATTCTCTAATCACCCGGTTTTGGAGTTTTCTTTCTCGATTCTATATGATCCGTTCACGAACCAGTATCAATAGTCACTCATCATCTAAAGGAGGTAATTCTACTGATGGAGCAATGTGTTGTCCAATGGTCTTTTTAAGGTTGGACACATGGAATACATTGTGAATTTTGCTCTCCTGTGGTAGTTCTAATTCATATGCCACCTCTCCCACCTTGATTATTCTGTAGGGTCCGTAGAAGCGAGGTTTTAACTTTTTCACTCCTTTCTTCTTAAGTGAAGACTGTCTGTAGGGTTGGAGCCGTAAGTATACCAAACCTCCTACTTCAAAGCTCCGCTCAAACCTGTGTCTGTCTGCATACAACTTCTGTTGATTCTGGGTTGTCTGTAAGTTCTCTTTCAAGATTTTAAGAATATAATGATTATCCTGTATCCAATCATTTGCCTTAGGAGCCCTGGTGTCTCCGAATGCTAAATATGCATAGTCCAAGACCTCGTAGCCATATAATGCCTTAAAAGGTGTCATCCTAATAGACATGTGGTAGGTAGTATTGTAGCAGTACTCCCCTAAGTATGGCCATTTAATCCAGGTTCGTTGTTGCCCTATTACATAGTTCCTCGAATATCCTTCAATCCACTTGTTGACAATCTCGGTTTGTCCATCACTCTGGGGATGATAACTCATGCTGGTAGCAAGCTCGGTCCCCACTAATCTGAATAGCTCCTGCCAAAAGGCACCTATGAATCTATTGTCTCGATCACTGACAATGGTCTTAGGTACCCCGTGTAACCTGAAGACCTCCCTGAAAAATAACTCAGCTACCTGGGCTGCGGAGTAATCGAATGATATAGAAAAGAAATGTGTGAATTTGGTCAGTCGATCAACCACGACATATAAGCAATCTCGCCCTTGGACCTTGGGCAATCTCGTAATGAAGTCCATGGAGATACTTTCCCACTTTTGTTCCGGGATCGGTAGTGGCTGAAGCAACCATGTTGGATGGATGTGCTGAACCTTGTTCTGCTGACATATGCTACATTCTCGCACGTGCTGCATAACCTCCCCCTCGAGGCCCTTCCATGAGAACCTCTCTCAGATCTGCCTATAAGTCTTCAAGAAACCTTGATGTCCTGATAGTGGAGAGTCATGTGCTGCCTGTATGATTTTCTTTCTTAATGTTGATTCTGGAACGAGGTATATCCTGCTCTTGTAATAGATGATGTCATCGACAATTCTGTACCTGTCATCCTGAATCTGTCCATCCAATAATTCGCAAGCGAATTTATTTTTGGAGTATTACTAAGAGAAAAGCCCTCCAATCTGTAGATATACTCATGAGAGATAATGAGGCGAGTCGCCTGGATAATGCATCAGCTACTATATTATTCTTACCTTTCAGTATTTACATACCCTATCTCAAAATCGTAGGCTTGTACTTTGCTGACCCATTTCTATTGGCGCTCATTCAGTTCCTTTTGTTCCAAGAAGTACTTGAGGCTGTTATGATATGTCTTGATTTTGAACTTGCTGCCCACCAGGTATTGTCTGAACTTCGTGAGAGCATGTAAGATGGCTAGCATTTCTTTGTCATATATGGAGTAGTGGCGCTCGTAGTGCTTCAGTTTTCAGCTCTCAAATGCACTAGGGTAATGGTTTTGCATCAATACTGCTCCTAGCCCTTCCCCTGAGGCATCACATTCTACTACAAATGGTTGTGAGAAGTCTAGTAATGCTAACACTGGGAAAGAACTCATAATGACTTTCATCTCCTCAAAAGTTTTCTGTGCTAATTCTCTCCAGGTGAATGCCCCTTTCTTTGTGAGATTTGTGAGGGGTGCAGCAAATTGGGAGAACCCCTTAACATACCTTCGGTAATAAGTGCAAAGGCCTAAGAAGCCTCTCAATTCTGTGACTGTTTTTGGTGCGGGCCAATCCCTGATAGATCGGATTTTCTCCATGTCAATCTGTATTCCTTTTTAACTGATTCTGTGCCCCAGATACAGCATTTCCTTCATGCCCAATTCACACTTGGACATTTTTGCATAAAGCGAGTGTTCTTCTAGAATGCTCAATACTTCGTCCAGGTGTTTCAAATGTTCCTCCCATGTTTTGTTGTAAATCAGGATGTCATCAAAGAATACTAGCAAAAATTTACGTAACTGAACTTTGAAAGTATGGTTCATGCATGACTGAAAAGTGGCTAGAGCATTGGTAAGTCCAAAAGGCATGACCAGGAATTCATAGTGACCATAGTGACAACGGAAAGCTGTTTTAGAGATGTCTTGATCCCTTACTCGGATCTGATGGTACACCGAGCGAAGATCAATCTTGGAAAAGTATTTGGCACCCCGCAGTTCGTCCATGAGTTCATCAATCCTAGGGATGGGATACCTGTTTTGTATGGTCTTTTTGTTGAGTGCTCGATAATCGATGCACATTCGCAGTGTGCCATCCTTCTTCTTGACCAAGACCACTGATGATGCGAAGGGGCTAGAACTGGGCCGAATGTATCCAAGCTCCAGCAATTCTTTGATCGTCCTCTCGATCTCATCCTTGTATCTTTTGGAATGCCGATAAGGAGTGGTGATGACTGCATGTGTCCCCTCCTCTAGTTCAATGATGTGTTCAAAGCCCCGGTCTGGCAGTCTACCTACCGGAAGGTCTCGAAATACCTTTTCGTGCTTCTGTAACAAGGCTTGAATATCACCTAGGTGTTGTGTGATGTTCTCCAGAGGTTTCCTAAAGGTGACAAAACATTATGCCGCCCATTCTATGTCATCCTATCTAAGTAACGCCTCCATTCTCTATGAAGAGACCGGTTTTGGGGGATAAGTGTTCATGCCCCTCAAAACTACCCGTTTTCCATCTGGCCCCTGGAATTCCATTTCCATTGCCCAGTAGTCTGTAGTATATTTTCCTATTGAATAAAGCCATTGAACACCTAATACTACATGAGTATCTGCCACATCTACTACATAAAATGAATCTGTGATCTAGTAGTTGCCTAATGTGACATTCAATTTTGGAATCCAATAGTTGCACTCCATGCTGGAGTTCTCGGCTACCGCTACCGTAAATCCCTCGAACTTCTCTGTCTGAATACCCCTCTTGGATACCCAAGCGGAGTCAATAAAATTGTGGGTTGCTCCCCCATCAATTAATACTCCCGCTCTGTGGCCCTGCACTACTCCTCTGACCCTGAGAGTATGGAATCTCAGTACTCCAGATAACGTAGCAATGACTCCCTCTGGTGTATCCCCCTGGAGTGATTCTTCCTCTGCTGCCCGTAGTTCTTCTATTTTCTCCTGCTCATAGTCCTACCCGTCACTATCCGAATACACTTCGATGTAGTGAGCCTTTGCCTTCCCTACACACCTGTGTCCTGGAACCCATGGTTCCTGACAAGTAAAACATAATTTCTTTCTACTCAAACCTTTCCTAGTGTCCTCGTCTAACCATGTATTCTTGGGAAAATCCTAAAGGAAAGGTTTCTTGTCCTTGTCACTAACTGGAAAGTTGGTTTTGAGAGGGAACCTATTCTTCGGAACTGAATCCTGGAGATCTCTGGCTCTGCTAATGGCATCCTGTAGAGTGGGGGTTTGTAGGCTTTCACCCATCCCTCTAGTGGCTCTGTTAGGGCCTCAGTGAACAACATCGTCAACCTGCTCTCTAACACATCTGTTACCATGACCGCTATCCTCTGGAATTCTGAGATGAAGGCCTCTGCACTACCTGTCTGCTTGAGTTGAGCCAACTCTCTAAAATGTATCTCAAGATCCTTCCTGTCGAACCTCTCCATGAGTTTCTGAGCGAACTCACCATAGGAGTGAGTGGTGTTGTGACTCAATGTCACTAATCCGTGGTACCACCACTCATGAGCCTCTCCGTCCAAGTGGAGTGTAGCCAATTTAATGGCAGCTGTCTCTGTCATGGGATTGAGTTGGAAGTAGGTATCCAACTTTTGAACCCATATCCTCGCAAAACCTCCACGAACCCCATCAAAGTTTGGGATGGTCAACCTGCCCAAGGTTTTCTGCAACTCATAATTATGATTGAATCCCTTGTTGAAATTCTTGGGCCTGTTCCTATTCTTCATGTTGCAAAAATCCGAAAAAGACATAGCTGCATGAAACTCATCCCCCAAGTCTCTATATTCCTGCAAATAAGCCCCGAAGGGTTCACTAGGTTCTACCTGCATGACTGGACCTGATACTGCATCTGCCAAGAAGTGAGGCATAGTTGGCCTATTGGAAGGTCTGTGATATATGTGGGGTGTATTCTGTATGTTGGTGTATGCAACCTTCCCACTACTACTTGTAGACCCTCTATCTACCAGTGAGAGAAGTGTACTACTGTTACCTGGTTCTGGTTTCGCCGATAACCTATTGATTGCATTAAGTACACCTTTTTTCCCTTTGGCTAAGTCTTGCAATGCAGATACTAGGTTGCGAAACTCCATCCTGTCCTCATCTTCTCCCGTTCCTTTTCCCCTATCAGAGTGTATACCTGTTGGTTCCATGTCCGAATTAGTATCTTCTAGCTGGATATCTTCAAATTCCTCTATGTACCTATTCTTCCTTCTCCTATAGGTTACAAAAGTATCTTCTTCCGTATACATTTACTTTTCATCTCTTCAGTGCACAGCTGGCCAAGAAGATAGCTCTGATACCACTGTAATATCCCAAATACTAATATTTTCTAATTCTATGCAAAGTTATTGAAATAGCCGGGCATGCAAACTGCCATGCAAAATTTCCCTGTTTTATAGCCGGAATTAGGGTTAGGGTTTATAGGAGAGAATGTAACACTTACCACAGATAAGCTGGCTGAAATGCTCCTGAGAGACTATGCATGCATCAAGAGCCGATCTGGAGATGAACTAGTACTTTCTGCCTCCGGTGATACCCCAGCAGCATGTACCCAAGATCAGCTAAGGGTGACGTTTTCAGTGAAGGAGGTACCCGTTGAAGCTGAGAATTTGCAAGAATGGTAGTCTTCCAATACCGGAGAGAATGCCTAACACATGCAGAAGTTCTGAGGTCTCTAGGCAGGCTAGCGAATTGATCTAGATGTTTAGCTGCTCACACCAACCTGATCCCGAAACTATTGATAATTGCTCCGGATGAGCAAGACCAGGTCTGATAATCACCAGGTACGAGAGTATGATACCAATGATGAGAATGGTGCCTGGGTTCTGAAGGTAAACTGAGATCTAAGGACCCAACGAATGATTTGGGGTTTTCCAGCTAAAAACCCCCTTACGGCTACACACGTGCCCCTGCAAACAATCTCTGATGGATACTAGATAACTGCAAAGGGATGAATAAATTGAAGAGCGGATGGTGAACCTGGATGGTTTACCCTGGATGAGACTAGGACAGATATCTCACTGCCGAAACCCCGTTAGCCGAAGATGTCGTCTTCAACCCCAATTGTTGTGGCTGCACGTTGTGCTGCTACTCAAGAGCTCCAAAATCATATAATAATCAAAAATAAAGTCTCCATTCACTTTATCTTCCTTTTATAACTTTCAACTGCGAAAACCCTAATTTTTTACCTAATTAGGTCACTTTAACTTCTAATTTGCAATTGACTTGCATGCATGCGCATGGAGACTTAATCGGGTGCATGCATCATTAAATAATGCTTAGATGTCATGCATGCTGGTGGCCTTCGGCTCCGGTGGCCCCCTTCGACCTAATGGTGATATAATATTGATGCCCTAGATTTTTTGTAGATGGCATCAGTCTTCAATTGATTCCCTATCTGTCAATACCCGCTCGAACCCACAGGAATCACATAGGTTAACGGGTTGGTCCTCAATGCCTAAGCAGAAGAGGACATTACATCCCAACCACAAACATTGAAGCTAAAGGGACACATCAAAAACAACAATGTCTTGATTCTCATAGATACTGGAAGTACCCATAACTTTATTAATGTTATGGTAGGTTATGGTGGCAGATGGCAAGAAGATTGAAAATGTGGGAAGATGTCACAAGGTTAAATTACAAATGCAAGAGTATAACCTAGAATCTGACTTCTTTGTTGTACCTCTTGGAGGAGTAGACGTTGTATTGGGGATCCACTGGTTGCAAACATTGGGTACTTACTCCGCTAGCCATCAAGAGCACTTCATCAAGTTCACATGGCTAGGACAAAAGTACAAATTCTACAGTTTTCGATCACCCCAAACTCAATTAGTTACATCACATCAGATGAAAAGGCTAATTCGAAAAGGAGAACCTGCTTACATAATTCAATGTCAAGAGATGGAGTTACTAACATGTGAAGGAGATGACTACAAACCACCAGAGATACAAGAGCTAATCCAAAAACACCACAAGGTGTTCCAAGAGCTTTTGATGTAGCTCCTACCAAACAAGAAGATTG
This sequence comes from Pseudotsuga menziesii, assembly GCA_001517045.1. Classification (NCBI taxonomy): domain Eukaryota; kingdom Viridiplantae; phylum Streptophyta; class Pinopsida; order Pinales; family Pinaceae; genus Pseudotsuga; species Pseudotsuga menziesii. Next base: position 225,547 of record LPNX010585000.1, read on the forward strand.
AACACATAATTGAAGTATAACCAGGAGCAAAACCTGTCAATATCAAACCATACAAATATTCACATCACCATAAAACAGAGACCGAAAGGTTAACCCAAGATTTGTTAAAATGTGGTGTGTATGCAACGCCAATAGTGCTAGTTTAGAAGAAAGATGGATCTTTCAAGCGGTGCATAGATTATAGAGGTCTGAACAAGACAACGGTCAAGAATAAATTCCCATCCCATTCATCAATGAGATGTTGGATGAGCTTCATGGAACTATGTATTTCTTAAAACTAGACTTGAGATCAAGTTATTATCAAATCAGGGTTAGACTACAAGACATAGCAAAAACTGTTGTTTGTACTCATGAGGGCCATTATGAGTTCAAAGTAATGCCCTTTGGATTAACTAACACTCCCATCACTTTTCAAGCCGCAATGAATGAATTGTTCTAGCCTTATTTGTAAAAGTTTGTATTAGTATTTTTTTATGATATCCTCATATATAGCAAAACTTGGAGAGAGCATGTCTGACACTTAAATCAAGTACTCACCATCTTGAAAGAACATCAATTTTTTGTAAAAAATGTCAAAATGCACTTTTGGAAAAGAAGAAGTGGATTATCTTGGCCATATAGTATCCAAGGATGGAGTCAAAGTTGATCCAAGTAAGATGAAGGCAATCACTAAGTGGCCCAAATCAGATAACATCTTGAAATTAAAAGGGTTTCTAGGCTTAACAGGATACTATCGAAGATATGTGAAGAATTACGCCCATAAGACTGCCCCTTTAACAGATTTATTGAAGAAAAATTCATTTTGATGGAAAGATGACGCCAAAAAAATGTTTTGAAGCATTGAAAAACTTTATTAGCAACCCCCAATTTCACAAAACCCTTTGTAGTTGAGTGTGATGCTTCAGGGTTCGAGATAGGAGCAATCTTGATGCAAGATCATCCAATAGCATTTGAAAGTCAGAAGATCAATAAGAGAGAGTTTGAAATCCACGTATGATAAGGAAATGCAAAATGGCGAAAATACCTTCCAGGGAGAAAAATCTTGAAGAACAGACCACAATAGTATTCAATATCTCCTACAACAACAAACATTGTCAACTAAACAATAGAAATGGATAGAAAAAATTGCTACATTTGACATGGAGATACTACATACGAGAGGAAAGGACAATGTAGTTGTTGATGCCCTTTCCCGAAAAGATGAAGAAACCAAGGCTTATGCAATCTCAGTTGCAGTTCCAGACTAGTTGGATGAAATCCAAGGTGAATATCCCAAGGACCCAAACACATGTTCCATAATTAATGATTCTAATCAAGGTCCAAAACTCGAATGAAGGAATGACATCCTTTGGTATAAAGGAAGAATCTACTTAAGCCCAACATCTAGGTTTAAGACCAAGGTGTTGATAGTCTCATGATTCACCAGCCGCAGGACATGTAGGTTTTTTCAAAACTTACTACAATGTTAGGCAATCCTTCTATTGGAAGGGAATGTATAAACACATTAAGAAATATGTAGCCAAGTACGACACCTGTCAAAGAAACAAAAGCGAAAATGTCGTGACTCCCAAGATACTCCACCCACTTGACATTCCAAACCAGAAGTGGGAGGAAATCTCCCTGTATTTCATTGAAGGGTTACCCATATTCGAAGGCAAGGACAAAATCTTCGTGGTAACGGACTGATTAACAAAATATGCACATTTTATGGGTATTAAGAAAAGTGACTCAGCTAAACAAATCATTGAAATGACCTATAAAAATATTTATAAATTACATGGATTTCCAAAAATCATCATTAGTGACAGAGATGCCAAATTCAGAAGCAATTTTTAGAAGGAACTCTGCAAACAAATTGGGATCACTGTTAACATGAGTTCAGCCTATCATCCCCAAACAAATGGACAAACGGAAGTTGTTAACAAATCTTTAGAACCTTATCTTCGTAGTTTTGTCACTGACAAGCAGAACAAATGGTTACAGTGGTTACATCTTGCAGAATGGTAGTATAACTCCACATATCATACGTCCACCAAGATGACACATTTCAAGCATTGTATGGTTATGCGCCTCCCAGATGGAAGGAAATCGTTCAAGGTGATGCAAAAACACCTGCAGTAAAAAGTCAACTCGAAGAAAATAAAAAAATAATGCAAGTACTCAAGGATAATTTAACTATGGCACAAAATTGTATGAAGCAGCAAGCAGATCTACATAGAACAAAACAAGAGTTTGAAGTAGCAAATTGGATATTTGTGAGACTTCAGCCATACAAGCAATTGTCACTTAAGCAACAAGGGAAGAATAAACTGGCTCCCAAGTTTTATGGACCATATCAAATTATCCGAAAGATCAGCCTCGAAGCTTACAAATTGAAATTACCAGATAAGAGTTGAATTCACAACATTTTTCATGTCTCGAATATTAAAAAATTATTGGGTCAACATCAAACTGCTCAAAAGACGACACTTCCTACCTTGGACACAGAAGGGAAACTTGTATTAGAACCAGAAGCAATCATCAACATCAAAGAAAAAAGACTACGTTCTCGCATCACCAAATAATACCTTATTAAGTGGAAGAATTGTCCAGAAGAAGACGCCTCCTAGGAGACACAGAAGTTCATCCAACAATATCAGTCATTACCTTGCTTTGAGGACAAAGCATCTTAAAAGAGGAGGGCAATGTTACATATAAAAATTATTACATAAATAAATATATAAATATATATAATAACATAATTATGAATTGTTATGTAAGGTCGTGACTTTTCTATAAAGTCACCTTAGCTAATGAAATAGCCTCTAAAGGATCGGGCCATTGTAAATGTAATATATCAAACTATGTTGCAGGAAACATGGGCCCCAACCCCATTTCCAGTGTTTCCTCGTTTCGAAACTCGAAAACGCGTACCATACGGCCCGGAAAGGCGTTTCTAAATGGACAAAATATGTTTTCGAGATGGAAACGCGTTTCCGATACGGCTGCAGTGAATTAAGTCACTTTTCCAAAAACAATGTTGCCATGGAGCAGTAGGTTTTGGTGATATTAATGGTAATATTAAATTCTTAAAGTAAAAGTGGCATTCTCCTTATCTATTATTTTCCATCCTTTTACTTAAAGTTTTAACATTACCATTAATTGTTTCAGGATGTTTGAGAGTGGTTCCAACCTCATCAAACTTCATATGCAAAAAATAGAATTCTAGTTCCCATTCAAAATTCAGCAGACTTAATAGTTTCCAAGATTTCAGGATTGCAAAGTTTCCACCAGATTCTATCATGTATGAGTGTATGGAATTGACATTTAATCAAGCAAATCAACCACTATATGTATCTTGATGTTGGTGGTGTTGATTGTTGAACTCCTCTGTCATGACATTAATAAAAATATACTCTTTCACTCAAACAAAATAACTTATTAAGCGTGGGAAATTTTTCTACCTTATTTTAACGATTGGATTAGGAAGTTTCATCAAAATTGTAGGGTGTTAAGCTGTTGACTAATGCCCTTGGAGGATCAAGTTTAAAATTCGAGTTAGAGACAAAGGCCTAGAGGAGGGAGGCATAGGGTGTTATTGATGAATAGGATCTCAATATAGGCAATGATTTGTCGACATGTATGAATTATATTTCACATTTATTTTTTAAAATAAAAAAAGGTCTTACTCATATATATATATATATATATATATATATATATATATATATATATCGTGTTTCCCCGTTTCATGCAACTTAGATATCAAACAGTTTTATAAAATGCATTATTTATCAGAACATGTGTTATTTTGTGCCCCTGCTTTAGTGATCGACGACGGATTTCAATATATATATGTGTGTATGTTATACCTTTTTTTGTTTTATGTTTTAAATTAGATTATATTATTTACTAAATGTCATTTATCATATATATTAAATATTAGTTATTTTTATTATATGTAAAATACATTAAATGTAATTTTTTATATAATATATAATTATATATGATATGTTAATATCTAAGAAACCAGACATGCTAGTTTTGGGCTACGTGTCCCGTGTCTGCTTGTCGAACACAGACACGCTAACAAAGCGTGTCCGACACCTCTCTGCGGCATGTCCTGTGGCTGTCACTACATGTCCCAAAAACACGACACTCAAACCAAAAAAAAGTTGGTTGGGCCCTCTTTAAAAACGAATTTCCACTTATATTGTCATTTGCAAATGCTAGGAGAGCTAAACGAGTGGTTTTTTTTGCAGGTGAAGAAGATTTGAAGGCTTGATTCTGATTTATATTGAATATTTGTAAAAATTTGGAGCTATATGTCTATATTTTTAAATTTTAATATATATAATTTTTTTTAAATATATATATATATAACGTGTCCTATGTGTTCTGATTCCCGGGGTCACCGTGTCCGTGTTGGACACTCGAATCCCTGTGTCCCTGTGTCAGGTGACTTAGGTTAATATATAATAAAATATAATTTATATTTTAATAATATTAATATTACGGGATCTAATGTCAAGTCTCATTACAAGTTTCGAATTTGAATCGAATTAATATATTTGGGCATGTATTGATATCTTTTGTGTTGATGTTTGTAGCTCAAGCAGGTATTTCCATGGGTTGGTGTCCTGCCCATTGGAATTGTCACTATTATCTCTCAGGTACTTAGGAAATGCACTTTAATTAAAGGAATTGTTAAAGTTAATGCTCTTTCATAATTAATTAGCATTAATTTGGACAAAAGCCAAAGTTTTGGGCTTTAGTGTTTTAAATTAATTAAATGAATCACAATTGTCGATCTCAAGTGAATGAGATCTAATCTCAGCCATTGAAGTTAAGGTTTTGATTCAACCCAAAAGTATAAAAGCCAGCCAAAGGGAGAGGAGAAGACACATAATCACTGAAGAGAGAAACTCAAGCATTGAGAGAGGGAATAGGAGAAGTTTCTAATTTCCAATCTCTTGGCCAAGAGAGAGAAGAAGCAACATTCAACGTGAAACAGGCAGCTGAACCAGCTCAGGAAGCATACTTTTTCTGGTACAGGGAGTCATATGGACTATACGAATGGGGTGTACAGACATGGCGTACATTCATACAGACCTGTCGTATGGATCCGTACAATCGTATAGATTTGACTGTACTGATTTTCGTACAAGTCGCACGAATAGGTATACAGACCGTACAAGCCATACATACATACTATAGTGAAGTCATACAGCAAGTTTGCATAGCAGAAAAATCAGGGTTTTACTTAAGTGTTTCTGGCGTAGTTTTGTATATTTGAAGACCATCTTCTGTGACGCAGAATTACCAAGTTTGTTGTGTAATTTCTCAGGCCATTTTCCCAGTAAGCTTGGAATATTTTAATGAAAAGCTGATTTTGAAGGGCAAAAAATTGTGCATGTATTTTGTGATATGTTTCCTATAAGTTTAAAATAATTAGTGAGCTAAAAAATAGATTTTAAGCAAGGAAAATCACTAGAAATTGTTTTATCCAGTGTTGGGGTTAGAAAAAATTTCATAGTATCAGAGCAAAGACTGAGAGGTAGCAGATCTAAAATCTATTGCAACAAATCTAGTAGATCTGAGCGACCAGCTGGCAGATCTAATGCAGATCTGAGGTTTACAGCAGTAGATATTGGTGTCTGTTTGAAGGACAAAGCACACAACAATTATTATTTTTGCAGATCTAGTTATGGCAGCAACCAATCTCAAATTTGAAGACAAGTTAGATGGGGCATCTAACTTCCTGTCATGGAAAGCAAGGGTTACACTACTCTTGAAAGATCATGAACATTGGGACACTATGGAGCAGGCAGTTACTAAACCAACAAATCCAACTCAGTTGGCAACACATGAGAAGAAGGAAGTTAAAGCCCATAGTGATCATGGATGCTATGAAGGATCACTTGATTTCTCATGTAGCTGAGAAGTCAACAACCCATGCAATGTACAAAGCTCTGACGGATCTATTCCAGAGTGATAATGTGAACATGAAGATGATTATGTGGGACAACCTCAAAGATGTTCGGATGACTAGATCAGACAATGTTACCAACTATCTTATGAAGATCAACCAGACTCATGATCAGCTTACATCAGTTGGGGAGAAGGTAGAAGATGCAGAGCTCGTCAGTGTGGCATTGAATGGACTCACCAAGCATTGGGAACCATTTGTAAAAGGTCTATATGTGCTCGGGAAAAGATTCCCAATTGGGAAAGGCTATGGGATGATTGCATCTAGGAGGAGACTTGGCAGGAGTCCAGAGCACAGATGGGGAAGAGAATTTGGCCATTGTCAGCAAGGCAAATGTTGAGATTTTGATTGTCATTGATGTCAACCATAGTTAAGAGTTTTGCCATAATTACTTTGGAAAATGCCCGCAATGACTTTATGAAAATGCCCGCACACCCAAGAGCAATGCACCCACCAAGAAAATGAAAAATGCCTGCAGACCATTAAGAAAATGCTCTTAAGCCTTAGAAAAATGCCTGCAACAAGCCTATGAAAATGTACGCTTTGGCAAATAAAAATGCCTGCAACCGAAAGAAAATGGCCGCAGGCTGCCCGCCAAACCAGTAAAAATGCCCACAAGAAAGGAGGATAATGCCTGCAACAGTAAGATTATGCCTGCCAGGCTAGTCAAAACACCCGCAGGTCTGTCATAGGAAATGTCTCCAGCCCTGTCAAAATGCTCACAGCTCTGTTATGGAAAATGCTCGCAGAAGGTAAGATTATGCCCGCCAGGCTAGTCAAAATGCCCGTCAATCATGATAAAGGGCCATGAGGACAAAGTCAGCTTTAGTTACTTTAACAGCCTAAAAGACATTTTGTTTAACACAAGGTCGGCCCTATTATGATGAAAATAATTTTTAGAAAAAAAAGAGGATTAACATCTTGAGTCGGCTCTGACATAAATTAAATGAGATGATTATAAATACAAAAGGTGGCACTCTCATTTTGGTGCAAAACTTGAGGATCAATAACTCATTGGTACATGATAGAAGCAGAACGAAATATCTGGGTTATCATCAGCATTTATGCACAGGCTTGGAGCAGTTCACTAATAGACTGAATTTGAGGGATACTGTGTCTTGGGGTGTATGCCATTTGCAGAGACTAAGAACAGACTTCAAAGGAGCATTTTTCTTGTAGACAGACATTACACAGTTCCCAAAAATTGCTTAATAAACTGTTGCAGGGTTGAAGGACTCTTAGCACAATTAATATGATTTTGGGGGCAGCATTGAACCAACAGAAGAGTATTATATTTGAATGAAATTGAGCAGATACATATTTAATTACAGGAAGGGGATTTGGATTTGTATTGTGAGCAACATTGTGTACAGTTGAACAGCAGACTTGAAGAAGAGTAATCTATTTTTATAGTTTTATCAATATCATATTGAGTTTCAATATAAAGTTTAGGTGTACACTCTTATTAACTGGCTATCTTATTATATGGTTATTAATGTTTGCATAGATATATGATTAAGGGAAGAAAAAGTGATAATTGTGTAGGATACTGATTTACCCCCTCCCCCCCACCTCAGTATCCCTGTGTATTCCAACAGCAAGATAGGGCAAAGGAAAGAGTTCTAGCAAGAAGGGTAACAGAGAGGAGGAAGCCACATAGCCAAGGAAGAAGAAAGACTTGAGTAAAATCAAGTGTTTTGTGTGCCACAAGAATGGGCACTATGCATCTCAGTGTCCAAAGAAAAAGAAAGGTAAGGAGAAGAAGCAGGAGGTAGCAACATCTACAAACAGTCAAGACTCAGTTGAGTAAATTTGTTGCAAAGTTCGAGAGTGACTTCTCTCTTGTTTCCTGCCTTTCAAACAACACAATTGCAAGGACTGCTTGGTACTTGGACATGTTGCATCTTGTCATGTGACAAAAGCACAGGAGCTATTCAGCAGATTGATGGAGTCAGACTCAGGGATCCATGTAGAGCTTGGTGATGATTCCAAGAATGCGGTCAGAGGAGTGTGAACAGTTTCATTCCAGCTTGATTCAGGTGGTTCGTTTGATGCCCAAGATGTGTTATTTGTACCAGGATTGAAGAAGAACTTGCTCCCAGTCTCAATTATGGAGGACAGGGGTTTTGTCATTATCTTTAAGAGAAGGCAAGTAATCATACATCCAAAGGGAGTGGGCCTAGATATAGCAATGAAGATTGGGGTTGGAGGGGGAAACTTATACAGGTTACAACAGAAGCATGTTCAAGCTTTGGTACATGACAGTGACAACCTATTAGACCTTTGGCACAGGAGGATGGGACACTTGCGCTACAGCGCGTTGTTGATTCGAAGGAAGATTGTCACTAGTCTTCCAAATTTCAGTGTTGAGTAGCGGGGAGTATACAGATGGTGTGCACTTGGCAAGATTGTCAAGACTGTTTTTCCAAGCAGTGAGAGTAGGTCCATGGGGATATTGGATCTCATTCATTCAGATATGTGTGGACCTATGTCTGTACTATCAGTGCAAGGAGCATCATACTATGTGATGTTCATTGATGACTTTCCCAGGAAAACCTGGATCTATTTCATAAAGACCAAGAATGAGATCGTTGGTCGGTTCCGAGAGTTCAAGGGTCAGGTGGAGAACTTGGTAGGAAAGAATATCAAGGTCTTGAGGTCAAACAATGGGGGAGAGTACACCTCCAATGACTTCAAGGATTTTTGCAAGGAGGCAAGGATCAAGAGAGAGAAGATATTGTCATACAACCCTTAGCAGAATGGTGTTGCGAAAAGAAAGAAGCGGTACATCACCAAAACTGCAAAGACTATGGTTCATGACCAGGGATTGTCTATGTTTCTTTCGACAGAGGCATTTAACAAAGCAATGTATTTACAAATAGGAGTCCTCACAGGATATTGGAGGACAAGACTACCAAGGAGGCATTCACAGGAGTGAAACCGGAGATCAGTCATCTCAGGATCTTTGATTGTCCAGTCTACATCCATGTACCTGAGGACAAGAGGACAAAGCTCGAGCCTTCAAAAGAGAAGGGTTTGTTTGTGGGGTACAGCAAGACCTCGAAGGCTTACAGGATCTTCATGCCAGCACAGCAGAAGATAGATGTCAGCCGAGATGTTAAGTTCAAGGAGAAATTGACATCTAGGAAGCTTCATGAGTTGCCTCTAATGACAGAAATCGAGGAGGAGGCTCCGAAGAGTGAACAGAGTTCATAGACTTCCAGTTCAGAGATCCAACCTTCAAGTGATGACGAGTTAGCTCCTTCTAGTTCTGTCAGGAGACCTGGATGGTTTGAACAGACATTGAATAAACGTTTCGCCAAAGAAAATTTGATTACAATTAGAATGTTGTTACTATCCCAACACAATTTGGATGTCAGGTGCACCAAAAGGATGTCAAAAGTGCATTTCTAAACGGGAATTTACAAAAAGAGCTGTATATGAAGCAACCTGAAAATTTTGCGATTGAAGGAGAAGAAAAGTTGGTATGCAAGTTGGTATGAGAGATTTCAGATCTGGAATTTATTTAAGCTATATTAATCCTGGGGTTAATAACTTAAAGGCTAATTTTACATCCTCAGGGTCCATATTAAAATAGAACAAAACGAATTATAACCCTTAAAAAATGTATGATAATAATAGACCAAGTTGCTTGAACAGTACAAGGACAGCATATGCAGATGACATATATAACAGATCAGTGGTAGTAGACATATTTAGCAGACTCTGTAGGTTAACCAGTAAACTAATAGGAAATTAAGAAATTACGTATCAAATCAAGCTGGAATGTACAGGTATTACATTAGATTCCAAAATGGTTCATCATTTTCGCATTTGACAATGAACCAAAGTCAGTAAAGGACCAATGTTGCAACTTACACAGATATGACCTATAACAAATCCTTTAGGTTTATCCATAGGCCACTGGATTGCGAGAACTAGTTCAACACTCCCTTAAACTCTTATCCATGCTAAAAACTCACTTGTCATACAAGATTGCAGCGTATATGGTTACCATGTTCATATGAAGTAACAACAGAATGTGCAATAACTAGGCACAAACAAGATCCCTATTCCTAGATAGCCAATAAAGTCTTAACTCACCATCTTAACTCACCATGACTCGAGCCTAGAAATTATGAAAAATGACTAATCAGCTAGGGAGTAGTAATTATTCCATTAGAGTTGTTTGAAGAAAAAGATTGGACATTTGACAACGGTGTTAGTTTGTTGCTCCAAGCATGTTCTCTATATCATTCCCTTCATTTCCTAGATTTAGGAATTTCATAAATTTTAGGAGCTTACATTCTTAGTGTCAACGAACTGGTGATTAGTCGTCATTTCTGTCATTTCCTAATTTTAGGTATTTTTCCAAATTTAGGGTTTCTGTTTTTAGACTGCAGTTAGATTAGTGAGTAGTCAGTAGTGCTTGTTTGCATGACTAAAGGCAAGTGTGTTATATTTGGGAAAGATTCATCTTTCCTAGTGTGCCGCACTCATCTAGACTAGTGCACCCCACCCAGAGAGAGAAACTCAGTGAATGAGTTTATCATTGGATACCTAAACGAAATGCTGCTGAAATTATTTGTGAATTTGCCTTCTAGCAACCTAGGCTACAGGCAGTCAGAGTAGGAATTAAGAACCATTGATACATGTTGAAAACTGTAACTCTGTCAAGTTGAGTTCACCAAAATCCATTATGCAGAATGCACTAATGGTATGTGCGCATGTATTAAAATACTTTTTTATAAAGTGAAAGAGAAATTAGTTTTTTTGCTTTTCATAAAGTTATAAAAGAAAGGTCAATTGGTGATTAGGACACACTTGTATTTCGACAGAGACAGGATACAGACAAGGAGAGAAAGTCAGACAGAGGATTTAGCTAGGAAGACAAAGAAACGAGCAAACAAGATCACCAAGCTACCAGGCATGACAAAGCTCGCATAGAATGATAGGCAGCAGCTGCGGAGGGAGGTCGTACAAGACCGTACGGATTCCGTATAGCTACCGTACAAACCGTACGGATTCCGTACAGCAAACATACAGCCATATGGATTTGCACGTGTGGGAGGTCGTACAGTGGGTCATACACTCACATAGGAGGGTGTTGGGGTTTAGCTGGGATTTTCCCAGTGATTCTGTTGGTTACTGCATTCGCCAGGATTGGGTGAATTTGCATTGATTGTAAACGCTCCATATTTTCTCATAATAAAATCTATATCTGACTGTTGCACTTGTTTTCCCATCTTGGGTTTTTCCAAGGGTTTCCATACCCAAAATAATAGTGCCAATATTGTGATGTTGTGATTTATTTCTCAGTTTTATATTCCGCTGCATACTGTAAAGATATTCATGTGTGGTTATCAGTAGAGATTTTGAAAGCACTGTTTAGCCCTAGATTGAATATTAAAGGAAATTTACATGGTATCAGAGCTCTGGTGAGCAAAAGTTGAGAGATTTGCAGCAGCAATGATAGATCATGGGAAGATCTATAGAAAGACACAAACCTAGACTTCCAAATCTAGGGTTTGACAAGTAACACTTCACTATGGCCATGCAGTTGAGAGTTGAGGATAGACTCCAGGGGACACAAAACTTTCCTACATGGAAAGAAAGGATCACAAGGATCCTAGACGTTAGTGATGCAGAGGAGCACATTGACTCCAAAAAAGTTGCACCCACAGATCCGGTAGATCTGATAGCTTGGAAGAAAATTGATTCCAGAGCCATGTTGATTATCATGGATGGACTAAAGAACCATATAGTCCCTCACCTTTCTAGTAAGAAGACCGCAACAGAGATGTGGACGGGTTTGGAGAGTCTGTACCAAAGCAAGGACAAGAACCATAAGATGGTGCTGTAAGAGAGGATACGCAGCACCAAGATGAAGAGAGGAGTGGTGCCTTATCTCACGAGGCTCACACAGATCAGGGATGAGCTTGGAGTTGTTGGCTCTAAGACAGTGGATGAGGAGCTAGTTCGGATAGCCCTCAATGGCTTCTCTAAGCCATGGGACACCTTTGTCAAAGGTGTTGTGGCTAGGGAGAAGCTCCCTGATTGGAAAAGACTATGGGATGACTTTGTGCAGGAGGAGACCCGCATGGGTCAAGGATCAGGCTCATCTAGCAGTGTCCCACAGATTGTTGATGAGGAGGCTCTAGCCCTTATAGGGAAGAGCAAGGCTAAGGCAAAGAGGAAGAAGGATGGTAAGAACCTTAACGTGTCAAAGGTCAAGTGTTTTATCTACCACAAGCAAGGACACTTTGCCTCCCAATGCCCAGACAGGAAGAAGAAGAGTAACCCTCAAATGGCTGGATCTACAAAGGTGGATGAGTTCAGCAAGAACTTCGATGAGGAGCTTTGCTTGATAGCTTGCATGGCAAGCACCACAGCGAGCAGTATATGGTACATTGATAGTGGAGCATCTAGTCACATGACTGGACAAAAGAAATTCTTCAGAGACTTGCAGGAGGGTGGAAAAGGGATCCATGTTGAGATGGGTGATGATGTGTGGTATCAGGCGCAGGGAGTTGGCATTGTTTTATTTGAGAGGGAGTTTGGCAAACTCCTTAGTTTTGTTGATGTGTTATATGTTCCAGGATTGACCAAGAACCTCATATCAGTCTCCACTTTGGAGGATAAGGGATATCAGGTGAAGTTCCGATACCATAGAGTATATATCAGGCCCAAGGGGTCAAATAGGAGCTTGGATCGGGTGATTGGCAAAAGTTGCGGGAAAGTGTATAGACTACACTTTGAGCCTACAAAGGCTCTAGTCAGCAGCAGCAGCAGCAGTCAAGGTGAGTTGTGGCATAGGAGGATGGCACACCTACACCATGGAGCACTGAGGCACTTGAGGCAGACTGTCATTGGAGTTCCTTAGGTACAGGAGGAGAAGCATAACCACTGCAAGGGTTGTGCTTTGGGGAAGAACATCAAGAAGCCTTTCCCATAGAGTGAGCACAAGTCTAAGGAGCCCTTGAACATGGTGCATTCGGATGTATGCGAACCTATGAGTGTCCATTCTTTCAGTGGTTATGGTTACTGCGTAACCTTCATTGTTGACTATTCTAGGAAGACCTGTTTCTATTTCCTGAAGGCCAAGTCAGAGGTCTTTGAGAGGTTCTGAGAGTTCAAAACTCTCGTGGAGAACCAAACAGGAAAGAAGATTTTGGTGTTGAGGACAGACAACGGGGGTGAGTACACCTCAAATGAGTTCATGGAGTATTGTTCGGCAGAGGGGATCAAGAAAGAGCACACTGTGCCCCATACCTCCCTGCAGAATGGAGTTGTAGAGCGGAAGAATAGGACTATGGTAGGAGCAGCCAAGGCCATGTTATTTGATCAGGGATTGCCACTATTCCTTTGGGCCGAGGCATACAAGACTGCAGTATACATTCAGAACAGGTGTCCCCACACAGCCTTGGGGAGGAAGACACCCGAGGAGGTATTTACAGACACAAGGCCAGATATGAGTCACATCACATATTTGGGAGTGTCTACTATTGTCATGTACATGCTGACACTAGGAAGAAGTTGGACCCTTCTACAATGAAGGGGTTACTTGTTGGTTATAGCAAGACTTCGAAGGCATACAAAGTTTACATTCCGGCTCGTAAGAGGATCATTATGAGCAGGGATGTCCAATTCGATAAGGAAAGGGCCTTGCGGAGATCTATGGACTTACTAGCAGAGCAGCAGCCAGCACAGGATTCGAGGGTCACGTTGGAGGAGCCAGATGTACAAGTACAGGTACAGACACAGGGCACAGGTTCTGGTAGTCAGAGCGAGTCAGGTGGACAGGATTCCTCAGTCATTGACTTGGAGGATGAGCTGCAACAGGAGATGGATATCCAGCAGTCGCAGCAGGTTAACACTAGGCCAAGGCCTCAGTGGTTCAGGTCCATAGTTCAAAATTTCAGGTAGGTGGATCCTCCACAAAGCTCTATGAGACGGAGCAAACCACCAGTGAGACTCAATTATATGGCATTGATGATAGAGTTAATTAACTTTGAACCTTCCAGCTTTGAGGAAGCTGCACAATATGATGTGTGCCAGGAGGTTATGTGTAATGTTCCGTTTTTGATAAATATGGAATTGACCGAGGACCTTTAATACCAGGAGCATATTACAACAATTACTCAGTCATCAGTATAGTAAAGAGGGCCATCAAAGTTATTATCGTAAAGCATGTGGAGCATTGAGGCCTTATTTCTTCAGTCTTAAAAGTCAACGAGAAATTAGTATTGCATGCATGCAAACGTAAAGCGCAAACCCTAAAAGTGACATGCAAACCCTAAAAGTACATGCTAAGTTATTTAAGAAGGGTTATTGGACCAAAAAAGATATCTATTATCATTATTGTTGATTTGGAGTATATGAGCAGCAACACGGTGTGCAGCAGCAGCAGTTGGGGTTGAAGACGGCGTCTTCGGCTAACGAGGGCTCGCTAGTGCAACTATCTGCCCTAGTCTCTTTCAGGATAGATCTTCCAGGTTTATCAATGACATTCATCGTATTCATCTGTATCCAATGATCCAGCATTCCCATGGAGACTATTTGCAGGTTCACGTGTGCAGCCGAGGATTTAGCTGGAAAACCCCAAAGTATTCGTTAGGTCTCTGAATCCCAGTTCCTCTTTCGCATAACAGCTTCATCCTCATTAGCAGGGTCACTCCACTGCCTTGAGTGATTATCAGTCCTCAGTTTGCTCATCCAAAGCAGTTATCAGCAGATCCGTGCAGTTGGGGGCGCGAGCACCAAACAGGAGGATCAATTCACTAGCCAACTTAGAGGGGTCAAAAACTCTGCATGCACCGGTCATTCTCTCCAGCACGGGAAGATCTACACCCCGACAAAATCTCAGCTCCATCAGGCAACTCCTTCACCAAAAACGTCACCTTTAGCTGAGGAGAGGGTTTCTTGCTGCTGGGCAGTAACACCGGGAAGGAAGCATCATTACCTCACCAGTCCAGCTCTGTATGCATGCATCTTATCTCTGGAGTATCATCAACTTGATTATCAGTGGTAAGTGTTGACCTTCTTTCTGTAATCTTTGCCCTAGTTTAGCTATAATTTGGGGCCATTGGCCCGGCACCTTGCATGCAAAATTTTATCCAGTATTCTTGCACATTTTGAGAGTACAAGTAAGCCCTAGAATAGTGAAACAGTAGATTATCAGTATTTGGGATATTACACTATGGTTGAGGAGTATGATTCCATGAAAAAACAGGTATGGGAGGTTGTGCCAAGACCTGAAGAGAAAAAGGTGGTGGGATCCAGATGGATCTACAAGTTGAAGCATGCCGCAAACGGAAGCGTGGAGAAGTACAAGGCGCGCTTCGTAGCAAAGGGGTTTTCACAAAAAGAGGGTATTGACTATGAAGAGACCTTTACCCCTGTTGCCAGGTATTCTTCCATTCAGACATTATCTCACTAGCAGCTGAGATGGGTTGGCGAGTCCATCAGATGTACGTCAAGACTGCCTTCCTCAATGGAGTGATAGAGGAGGAGGTATATATTGAGTAGCCAGAGGGGTTTGATGTGGAGAACAGGGAGACGCTGTAATGAACAAAAATATATAATAAATAAACATTAAATAACTATTAATAATTAAATAAATAACTCTTAACGAAGAGTGTAACAAATATAAAATAATATATTAATTACTAAGTGAAAGGGTGTAACCCTTCACGACACATGCTCAAGCCTATAAAGGCGAGCCTCAATGTAAAAACTTTATCACTTATCTATCAATTTATACATCATTTTATATCTACGGATATGTGGGTTATTTCAAAAATTACGGGTTCATTCTGAGTTAATTGAGAACATCCAACTATGGATGTTACTGTGGTATCAGAGCCAATCCAAGACTTCCTTGAATTAGGTCTTTGACCTTAGAGAAAAGAAAGAGAGTTTAAAAAAAAGTCAAAACAAAAAAACTAAAAAAAAGAGGAAAAACCAAAAAAAACAAAAAGAGGGGAAAGAAAAAAAAAGGTTAAAAAAGAAAAGATAAAAGTAAAAGAAAAAAAAGAAAAAAAAGTTAAAAAAGAAGAGATAAAAGAAAAAGAAAAAAAAAGGATGAAAGTGAAACCACACGTGGGTTTGGGTTTGAATATAAAAGTGCATAATAATAACTACTAAGAAGCAAGTGAGATTTGAACTTAGGTGGAGAAGGTAACACTTACTCCTCCCAACCACCCAATCTACTCGCATTTTACAAAACTATTGGAAAAAAAGGAGATATTGATTAAACTTTGAAGAAAACTCAAGAATATGGATTTTAATGTTGAAAAGAAGGAAAAATTTCGTATCACCTTACAAAAAAATGTTGCAATATTATTTAGAATTAAAGGGACACTTGCAGGGATGGATATCACCATTTCTATTGCACCTGCTGAAAGAAATAATTATATTAGTATTGAATTCGCTAACCATTTAGTGATTCCCGAGTCAAATATAAGGGAAGAGCTAGACTTTTGGGACAGAAAACAAATTGAAATAAGTGGCTTACAACTGAATGTTGGAGATTATATGGTCACATTGAAATTCATTATTAGTTTCTTATGGAGCTTTGACAGTGACATAATTTTGGGTTTACCTTGGATAAAAACATTGGGGACTTTCATCTTAAATGTCGAAAAGAAGTTTCTGACATTTTACTATAAGCAAAAAAGAAACACATTTCAAGATATTACAATGAAGTCAAAAATAGAAGCTTCAACATCTGAAGAATTCAAGGACATATCAAAGATGATTTCACAAGGTAATCAAAAGTCAGAACAAAAAAAGCAAAAAGAAGTTGAAAAAATTGTCGCTAGTAAGGATGAAAAAATTACTCGTTTGAAGAATCATAGTCAAGACTTGATCACACAGATTAAGAAATTAAAACGGGAAAAAAGATCGCAAGAGGAATTCCACCAAAAGGAAGTGGATCTCCAAAATGAAGTCAATAAGAATCTATTACAAAAAAATGAAGAAATTCTCGCTTAAAAAATTTGAATCAAGGGTTGACTAAACAAATAAAAAAATTAAAAATTGAGAAGATAAAAAAATTCTCAGAGTTATTATCAACCAGTAAATCGCGAGAATCACAAACAATTGAAGTTTCTACAAGGGTTCCACAAACGGCTTGAATCCCTTATCGTCACCCAAATCACATAAGTCGATACAACCAACATCAAAATAAAGCAGAAAATAAACATCGTTCTTCTTATAGACAAACGAACTATAACCTTGAAAATGAACAAAAACAACATCGACAACTTTTATGGAAGCCCAAATTAAGAAGTTATGTACGAGCAGGCGATCATCAAACAATTACAATGAAGGTAGATTTGGGATGGATCACTTCCCAAAAAATGTAACACATTAGATCAGTAATCCAAAGATTATACCGCCTAGTTTCATCAAGCATCATAGTTCCAAGCTCACAACATCATGAAAAGTCATTATGAGCAAGAGAACAAAGTCATACAATAAACTATGCTTTGAGGACAAAGCAAATTCTAAGGGAGAGGCAATGTAATGAACAAAAATATATAATAAATAAACACTAAATAACTATTAATAATTAAATAAATAACTCTTCACAAAGAGTGTAACAAATATAAAATAATATATTAAATATAGTTATTAGTTACTAAGTGAAAGGGTGTAACCCTTCACTACACATGCTCAAGCATATAAAGGCGAGCCTCAATGTAAAAACTTATCACTTATCTATCAATTTATACATCATTTTATATCTACGGATATGTGGGTTATTTCAGAAATTACGGGTTCATTCCGAGTTAATTGAGAACATCTAAACCATGGATGTTACAGACGCATGTATGCAAACTGCATAGAGCTCTTTATGGGCTCAAGCAGGCACCTCGAGCATGGTAATCGAGGATAAACAGCTATCTACGGGAGATGGGATTTCAACGAAGTGAGGCTAACCACAAACTATACTTCTTGACAGGTGAGGTGCCTCTCATACTGGTCCTATATGTGGATGATCTCTTTCTAACAGGAGATGAGAGGTTGATTGGAGACTGCAAGTCCAACATTGCAGTGGAGTTTGAGATGAAAGACCTTGGTCTAATGCATTACTTTCTGGGCTTGGAGGTTTGGCAAAGAGATGGATGCTTCTTCATTGGACAAGGGAAGTATGCAGTAGAAATCTTGAAGAGATTCAAAATGGAAGATTGCAAGCCTATGGTCATACCTCTAGTTTCCAACTATAGGAAGATTGATGCAACAGGGTCAGACGGATTTGATCCTACCTTGTATCGTCAGCTTATTGGATCGCTTATGTATCTGGTCAACACTCATCCAGACATCAGATTTGCAGTCAACTCTTTGAGTCAATTCATGGTGGACACTTGGAGAGTGCATTGGACAGCTGTGAAGCACATACTTCGCTACATCAGAGGTACAGTGGAGTATGGATTGGTTTATGAGCGCAGGGGGAGTGTACAGTTAGCAGGTTTCACAGATGTTGACTGGGCAGGATGTGTAGAGGACCGGAAGAGTACTTTAGGTTGTTGTTTCAGCACTGGGTCTAGGGTTATCTCTTAGTTCAACAAGAAGCAGAAGTCAGTTGCATTGAGCTCAGCAGAGGCCAAGTACATGGCAGCCAGCATGGCTGCTTGTGAGGATATGTGGATGAGGAAGTTACTTTCAAGGTTGTTTGAGTGTGAGTTGAAGGCTACAGTAGTTCACTCTGACAATCAGAGTGGCATCAAGCTATCTAAGAACCCAGTGTTCCATGACCAAAGCAAACACATAGACATCAGGTACCACTTCTTGAGAGATTGTGTTCAGAGAGGAACCATCCGGTTGGAGTACATACAAACAGATGAGCAAGTGGCGGACATTTTCACCAAGGCACTTTGTAGACACAATTTTGTGAAGTTCAGGAATAAGATGGGGTTGCTACCGAATCCGTTCCTCGTTGAAAGGGAGTGTTAAAATAGCAACAAGAAGGAAGGTCTTCTTGCATGCAAGTGTCCATGCATGCAGAAGACTTAAATCAGGACACCAGTTGTATTTAATTTACTTTTCCTAAGTTTACTTTGGAAAATAAATAAATAAAAAATTTATAAAGTGAAAGTGAAATTAGGGTTTTCTCTTTTCATAAAGTAATGAAAGAAAGGTCAATTGGTGATTAGGACAGACACACTTGTATTCCGACAGGGACAGGATACAAACAAGAAGAGAAAGTCAAACAAAGGATTTAACTGGGAAGATGGAGGAGCAAGCAAACAAGATCACCGAGCTGCCAAGCAAGACAGAGCCACACAGATCGACCAGCAGCAGCTGCAAAGGGAGGCCGTACAAGACAGTATGGATTCCGTATAGTTGTTGTATAGACCGTACGGATTCCGTACAGCCGTACAGATCCGCACGTCCATACAGTGGGCCGTACACTCACATAGGAGGGTGTTGGGGTTTAGCTGGAATTTGCCCAATGATTCTGTCAAGTACTGCATTCACCAGGTTTGGGTGAATTTGCAATGATTGTAAACGTTCCATAATTTCTCATAATAAAATCTATATCTGACTGTTGCACCAATTTTCCCATCTTGGGTTTTTCCGTGGGTTTCCATACCCAAAATAATAGTGTCAATATTGTGATGATTTCTCATTTTTATATTCCCTTGCATACTGTAAAAGATATTCATGTGTGGTTATCAGTAGAGATTTTGACTACACTGTTTCGCCCTAGTTTGAATATTCAAGGAAAATTTACAACTCTATCAAGTTGAGTTAACCAAAATCCATTATGCAGTATGCACTAATGGTATGTGCACATGCTTAATTAGCTATCGTCACTCTTTATACAAACAAAAAAATGGCAATGTTTTTGGCATGTTGATTGTGTTACATAGTTGGGTCACTACATTAACACATTTCCTAATGGTATCAGCGCTCTTACAACCTAGGACAGGAGAGCTCCACAGACATATGTAAGTGGGTAACGGTAATAAAATAAAATGAAAAGCAAAATGACATGAATATATAAATAAATCAATAAGCAATGAAAAATTAATTAACATAAAGAAAGAAAGAATTCTAATCTTCAATTTTAACAAAAAAATATAAGCATTGACAGAGCTCAAAAGGAATCCAGTGCAAACTTCTCAGAGCTTAAAATATCTCAGCTTATGATGGCTCTATGCTAGTGCAAGTGTCCAGTTATATTGTAACGTATATTTTGATATCTTGCGTGTTCTCCATGATCTATTGCTGTCAGTAAATCATTTCTGTTTGTGTTTCACTAGATTACACACGGCTAGTAAAGAAATTTTAACAAGAAATGCACCTGAACACAAGCTAGCATGTTCAGCATAAGATAATTTCAGGTTTTCTTTCCTTGGTAGCATATTAAATGCTTAAATCTTTAAATTTCAGCTTTCAAGCAATAGAGAGGTTGAAGCATCAAAATAACATGCTTCTCAATACTGAAACACAAGTAAAAATGACAGGCATTCACTTACAGTTGTTAGGACTGCACTTTAGACCTTGTTCAAAGGCCCTGCGAGCTATATTCAATGATCCCAAGGAGCATGATAATGTTCCTAATTGATTCCAGACAACAACATCCTTCTCATCAATTTCCACTGCTTGAAGATAGCACTGCACAGCTTTTTCATAATACACACGACCTTGTTGGGCAAAAACATTAGCCAAATTCTTCAATGCCAAGAACCTGGAGCGAAGAAAAGATATGCTCATTAAAATACTAAAGTCACATATCAGAAACAGATAGACCTTGTCTGCAAACAGCATAAATGTCAAACTTAATTAATAACAAATGCCATGTTTTAACTTTAGACCAACTTCAAAGACTTCGATTTGCCAACAAGTGTATATTCATGGACTTTTCCTATTTAACACTACTCAATAATAAATACAAGCTTACCAAGTTTGACATTTTACCAAGTACAAGCCTGCAGATCCATATAAGTGGATGTAATATAAGATAAGATAATTTTATTTATGTCCAACAAGTGATTGTAAAAGGGTCAAAGGAAAAGTAGGTACATCAAAAACAATAAATAATGGAAGTGTGAGTGCAACTCTTATAAACGCATATCTAACCTTTGAGGTCAAAGGCCTATAATCTCAAAGGCCTATAATCTAAAGTCTATTATCTAATAAATAAGAAGATAAAAATCCTGGGAGTCCCAGAGAAGAAAGAATTGGATGAACAAATTATGGTGGCTTAAAACAAAGCAACAAACATGGCTTTCAAGGTTGCACAGCTGGCAGAAGCCTTTTATGGAACCTAAAAAAGTTTTATTTGCATGGCTGTTAGCAATTGGAGGCATGCCTATAGACAAAAAAATTACTCACATGGGGATTCAAAGACCTAGTTGTGAGCGGAATGCTCAAACATTTGTTCTGGTTTTGTCCCTTTGCCAAGTCGTGACCTACGGTGAATCTCCTGTCAATCCAGTGTGATCAGAACCGATCCAGTTCTTGAAAAACAGACCGGCCCAACAGGTTTCACTCCTCTGCCAGTCCAAAACACTGCACCAGACCGGAAATGGCCAGTTTGGTACCGAACCAGCTGGTTTGTGAAAGAGAGCCCATTAAGTGCAAATTTTTTTAATACCACAAAAAAACCCTACTCTAATCTAACCTAACCTAATCTAAACAATAATCATCAATAATAGTAAATGGTAATATTAAATTCTTAAAGTAAAAGTGACATTCTCCTTAACTTTTATTTCTATCCTTTTACTTAAATTTTTAACATTGCCACCAATTATTTCCGGATGTTTGAGAGTGGTTCCAACCTTGTCGGACTTCATATGCAAAAAGTAGAATTTTAGATCCCATTGGGAATTCAAGAGACTTAACAGTGTTCAGAGTTTCAGGTTTGCAATGTTTACAAAGGATTCTATCATGTATGAGGGTAGGGGATTGGCATTTAATCAAGCGCATCAACCCCTCTATGTGCCTCGATGTTGCTGGTGCTAATTGTAATATCCCAGCAAAGTCCTTCGTAATATCCCAAATCCCGATATTTTCTAATTCTATGCAAATATATTGAAACAACCGGGCATGCAAACTGCCATGCAAAATTCCCTATTTTATAGCAAAAATTAGGGTTAGGGTTTGTAGGATAGAATGAACACTTTCCACTGATAAGCTGGCTGGAATGCTCCTGAGAGAATATGCATGCATCAAGAGCTGAATCGGAGATGACCTGGACCTTGGTATCTTCTGCTTCCAATGATACCCCAGCAGCACGAACCCCAAATTAGCTAAGGGTGACGTTTTCAGTGAAGGAGGTGTCCGATGAAGCTAATGATTTGTAGGACTGATAGCATTCCCGTGCCGGAGAGAATGCTTGTCACATGTGGAAATTCTGAGGTCTCTAGGCAGGCTAGCGAATTGTTCTAGAGGTGCAGCTGTTCACGCCCCCCTGATCCCGAACTGGATGATAACTGCTCAGGATGAGCACGATCGGATCTGATAACCACCGGGTACTAGAGTAAGATACTGATGATGAGAATGGTGCCAAGGTCTCAAAGGTAAACTGAGATCTGAAGACCCAACAAATGATTTGGGCTTTCCAGCTGAAAACCCCTTACGACTGCACACGTGCCCCTGCAACAATCTCTGTTGTATACTGGATAACTATGCATAAATTGAAGAGCGAATGGTGAACCTGTATGGCTTACCCTGGATGAGACTAGGGTAGATATCTCACTGCCGAAAACCCGCTAGTTGAAGACGTCGTCTCCAACCCCAACTGCTGTCCCACAGGCTGTGTTGCTACTCAAGAGCTCCAAAATCAATAATCATCAAAAGTAAGTCTCCTTTCACTTTATCTTCTTTTTATAACTTTCAACTGCGAAAACCCTACCTTTTGACCTAATTAGGTCACTTTAATTTCTAATTTGCAGTTGACTTGCATGCATGCGCATGGAGACTTAAATGGGTGCATGCATCATTAAATAATGCTTAGATGGCATGCATGACGATGGCCTTTGGCCACGGTGGCCCTTCTTGACCTAATGGTGATAACATATTGATGCCCTAGATTTTCTATAGATGGCATCAGTCTTTAGATGATTCCCTAACTGTCAATAACCGCTTGAACCCATAGGAATCACATAGGTTAGCGGTTTTGGTCCTCCATGCCTAATCAGATGAGGACATTATAGTCCTCCCCGCTTGAGATTGTTTGTCCTCAAGCAACTGTAAACTGGGATGCTACAATACTTGTTCACCTTCCCATGTGGCATCCTTTGGTGGTAGTTCTTTCCATTGAACGAAGTATTCCCTAATTACCCTGTTCATGAGTTTCCTTTCTCTGAAGAAATTCTGCGTTTTACTGTTTGCTGGTTTATGTCAACATTTCGTGGTTTTCACATACAGCCAGTTTTGCATTGGCTGTAGGTTACATATGAAATTTTACTGAACAATTAAATACACTAACAGGCCGAAAAACACATTTAACAATCACACCATAAAATGATAGACTCAGAGATTTTTGGCCAAAATCAAGCCCTGGAAAAACCCCCACGGGGAAAACCAGTTAGAGAGAGAGAGAGATTTTATTATCTTCAGCAAAATATCAGAACAAAAATACAGTGAAAATTTAACTTATCTTCACCCAAGATTTCATCTCAAAATCTTGAAAAACGTGCCAGCGATAAATGCAGTCCATACACCCTCGATTTCTATGCAGCATTAACTGTAGTCCGTACAGTCCATACACCCTCTATTTCTGCGCAGCATTAAATGCAATCCGTACAGTCCGTACACCCTCGAAATCTATGCAGCATTAAATGCAGTCCGTACAGTCTATACACCCTCGAAATCTGTGCAGCATTAAATGCAGTCTGTACAGTCCGTACACCCTCGAAATTTGTGCAGCATTTAATGCAGTCCGTACCCTCGATTTCTGTGCAGTCTCTCTTCTTGGGAATCGTGCCAATGCCCTAGCTCGACCTCCTTCTCTCTCAACTCAGTCTCTCCTTCTCCAAAAATGAAAAAGTGAAGTGAAGAGCTGGGTGATGTAGGTGGGCCATCCTCCGATGCCAAAGCTCACATAGCTCACTACTGTTGCTGTGTGCTAGAGCGCACTGTGGCTGAAACAAGAGCTTGTACAGCTTTCCACATCTGACTCCAATGTCCATGGCACTAGACATACCTGTAGCCATGGGATACACTTGCACTCTCCCATCTGAAAAGCACACCCCAAGACCCCTGTCCTCAATGGTGGAAACTGACACAAGGTTCTTCTTTAGCCCAGGAACATACAACACATCCCTCAGAGTCATGAGACTCATCGACTCCCTCTGAAATGTAATGGTCCCCCGACCAACAGCTCTAACAACGGTGTTGTCTCCAAGG
>LPNX010585000.1:256190-337628 GCA_001517045.1 Pseudotsuga menziesii
TTATATATAATATGAAATATATATTATATATTACAACTATATGGTTTAAAGTTTAAACTTTACGACATCGATGGTTCCCTACAGGCTACTACCTAGTACCCACAGTCCACACTGCACAGTCGGGACTCGGCTTTGAGCCTTCGACTCCACTGGTGACCGGCACGGGCATATATTTGATATTTCTTACTGACTGGCTTCGGCTCCACCGGTGACCGGCACAGGCACTGCACAGTGCACAGTCCACAAAAAAACCAAAACATTTTAACCCTTTATTCACCCTAGCCGCAAAATTAAAAGTCGACTCGCAATTTTTTTGCACAACATCACGTTAACATTGCGATTTTTTCAAACAAATATCGTCATAAAAATCGCTGAAAAATCGTGGCGATGTTTGGCAATAATATCGCTGGCAAGGAGACATCGCGATATATCGCGATGTAGGCGATAAATCGCCGATTTTTGTAACACTGGTATCTACTCCTTCTTTTCCTATAGGTTACAAAAGGGTCTCCTTCTGTATTCATCTATTCTCATTTCTTAAGCCCACAACTAGCCAAGAAGATAGCTATGATACCACTGTAATATCCCAAATCCCGATATTTTCTAATTCTATGCAAATATACTGAAACAACCAGGCATGCAAAATTCCCTATTTTATAGCAAAAATTAGGGTTAGGGTTTGTAGGATAGAATGAACACTTACCAGTTACCACTGATAAGCTGGCTGGAATGCTCCTGAGAGAATATGCATGCATCAAGAGCTAAATCGGAGATGACCTGGTATCTTCTGCTTCCAGTGATACCCCGGCAGCACGAACCCCAAATCAGCTAAGGGTGACGTTTTCAGTGAAGGAGGTGTCCGGTAAAGTTGATGATTTGCAGGACTGATAGCCTTCCCGTGCAGGAGAGAATGCCTGTCACATGCGGAAATTCTGAGGTCTCTAGGCAGGCTAGCGAATTGTTCTAGAGGTGCAGCTGCTCATGCCCCCTGATCCCGAACTGGATGATAACTGCTCAGGATGAGCACAATCGGATCTGATTATCACCGAGTACTAGAGTGAGATACCGATGATGAGAATGATGCCTGGGTTTCGAAGGTAAACTGAGATCTGAAGGCCCAACGAATGATTTGGGCTTTCCGGCTGAAAAACCTTACAGCTGCACACGTGCCCCTGCAACAATCTCTGTTGTATGCTGGATAACTATGAATAAATTGAAGAGCGAATGGTGAACCTGTATAGCTTACCCTGGATGAGACTAAGGCAGATATCTCATTGCCGAAACCCCGCCAGTTGAAGACACGGTCTCCAACCCCAACTGTTGTGCCACACGCTGTGTTGCTACTCAAGAGCTCCAAAGTCAATAATTATCAAAAGTAAGTCTCCTTTCACTTTATCTTCCTTTTATAACTTTCAACTGCGAAAACCCTAACTTTTGACCTAATTAGGTCACTTTAATTTCTAATTTGCAATTGAATTGCATGCATGTGCATGGAGACTTAAATGGGTGCATGCATCATTAAATAATGCTTAGATGGCATGCATGACGGTGGCCTTTGGCCCCGATGGCCCTTCTTGACCTAATGGTGATAACATATTGATGCCCTAGATTTTCAATAAATGGCATCAGTCTTTAGATGATTCCCTAACTGTCAGTAACCGCTCGAACCCACAGGAATCACATGAGGACATTACATCCTTGGAGGATCAACTTTGAATTCCAAGATAGAGAAAAGGGCTAGAGCCTAGAGGTGGGGGGCATAGGGTGCTATTGTCGAATAGGATCCCCATATAGTAAAGATTTTGATATGTAGTTATTTGTTGTAGCATGAAGTTTTGAATTTTTTTGGACTCTAGGGGCCATTTAGAGCCTCTTTGTTGATGTATTTTGATTCAGAGATGTATTGCACTCAGTGCTATTTTGGCTATATGCATTCGTACTTTATACATGAGAAACTTTGCAAATTTTTGTATAATGGTTTGGATTCATATAGATGCACATGAATATATATATATATATTACAAAATTAGAATATTTTATGTATTTTTGGTCCGGTTTTTTTCTGGTTCCAGTCCGGTACAGATTCTTGGGCTCTATCGATTCGATCACCGGTCCGATCCTAAAACATTGTGTCAATCTCAATCCAAACAGATCCAAAGGGGGTGGGACCAACACCAAAATCCCATTTATGTCATTCTTCAAGCCCATCGCCAACATGTCACCTGGTTGATCTAGGAGTACGAGGACCACAGCCTATGTCTCCTACCTTATCTTAGTGTAATGTCCTCTTTTAATTAAACCATCGTAAGACACCCGTTAACCTATTTTATTCCCATAGGTTCAAGCGGGTATTAAAGAAAGGGAATCACTGAGGACTAATATCACTGGGAGCAGAAAGGAACATCAATTCAGTATTATTAAGTCATCAGTATAGTAAAGAAGGCCATCAGAGTTAATATCATAAAGCTTGCAGAGCATGTAGGCCTTACTTCTTTAGTTAAGTCAACGAGCAATTAGAATTGCATGCATGCAAAAAGTAAAGTACAAACCATAAAAGTGACATGAAAACCCTAAAAGTACATGCTAAAGCTATATAAGAATGGTCATTGAACCAAAAGGGATATCTATGAATTATTATCATTGAGTTTGGTTTCTAGTAGCAGCAGCAGGTGTCGCAGCAACAAGTTGGGGTTGGAGACAAAGGTCTTCAACTAGCAAGGGGTTTCGACAGTGAAACTATCTGCCCTAATCACTTCAGGGTAGATCATCCAGATCTATCATCAGGAATTCATCATCTTCTTTATTCTTGGTTCAATAATCCAGCAGTCAATTGAAGAGTTTATTGCAAGTGCACATTTGTGGCTGGGAAATAGCTGGAAATCCCATATCCATTCGCTAGCCTTCAAGAATCCAATAAATTTTCTGCATGCTACTTCCATTCTTCTCAGCAGGGTTACATCAGCATATTGAGTGATTACTATTCCGTTCTAGGCACATTCAGAGCCTCCACCAAGAAAAACGCGAGGAAAGAGGGCATCTTCCCTTCTGAAGTAAATCAATTCACTAGGTGGCTTGAAGGAGGCTAAACTTTTGCATGCATCCCCTTATCTCTCCGGGGGGACTATACTCTCAGTCCTAGAAAATTTCAGCAGCAACAGACAACTCCTCCATCAAAAACATCAAGATCAACAGAAGGAGGGCACACTTTCAGTTGGGCATCAACTGCTGGAGAGGAGCACTATTTTCTTATCTTTCTGGCACAACTTGCATGCATCTCATCTATTGACAGAATATCAGCATTATTATCACTGGTATGTGTATCCCTTCTAACTAAAAGTCTTTACCCTATTTTATCTCTAGATCAGCTATTTTTTAGGGTCATTTGGCACGGCACTTTTTGCATGCACATTTTATTTATCTTTCCCGTACAATTTGTGCATCTGAACAACAAACATATTACCAAAATACAATAGAATATCAGTTGAGATATTTCACGTAGCTTCAAGGAAAAATCTCACGTAGAAATTATCGCAAAAAAACAAAGGTGTATCAAGGCTAGGGAAGGCAAGATAAAGATGGTGCTAGGGCACGATATCGGGATTGAGATGGTGGAGGATTTAATGAAGGCAGCAATTGTTTGCAGAATTATGGGAAAAGTGATGAAGAGTGATTCACGAAAACTCTAGTTGGATGCAAGTTGGAAAAATTTATTAGGATACACTCCAAAGTTTCATATATCAGTCAAAGGTAGCATATACTTCGAACTGTGGAATATAAAGGGACAGAAATCATTCTATATCAGAATTGGTTATGGGGACCCTCTAGTTTGGTCATGAAGTAGTAGCTCCTTGGTTTTGATACTAGGAGCGAACCCCTGGTTACTCAACATATATGTGTTCTTTTGCTTGGCCTTCGAAACAAACAGACTGTTTTCTAAAGAAACATCTAATGTAAATAGGACAAAGTACAATAATCCATAAAGGAATATATCTATATATATATGAAAAGATGAGATGATACACAATACAATGAGAGTGTCATATATATATAACTCCTAAAGGCTCCTTTGGTGACTGTTCACAAACAGTTTTGACCCTTTGCTAAACATCTATTTATTGTTATTTATTAATTATTATTTTGATTATTACTATAATATTTTATGTATGTTATAGCCTTCCTCTAAAACTTTGGTCTAAGGAAACCCTGATGGAAGTTGCTAAAATTCCTAGGGAAATTTATCGCCTTTGAAGAAGATTTCAGGAATAAAACAGATAAAAGGATGGCCATGGTTTTGGTGGAAGTGGATTTAAGATATGGATTGCAAGTCAAATTGGAGGTGGACTTGGGAACTAAATTGTTCACAAAAAAAGTCGGATTATTGGAAAGTTGTCTTTCATTGTTCAGCATGCCATGAAGTGAAACTTCTTTGAAGGGAATGTTCATCAAAAAATTCATGGAGTCCAAGAAAGAAAATATGGATAAAAAAATCTCAGACACTAGACTCGTCAGCAACAATTTTAGAAGGTGGCAAGGTGGAGGGTATCAACGCAAGGGAAATGGAGACCAGACATTCAACAAACGACTCAACTCATCTCTTGCCAAAAACTTATCATGCTTCTCAAGATCAAGAAGGATGACAAGGTATGCTACCTTCTTCGATTCCTATGCATTTTCCAGTCTTTTCTAAAAAGATCTCTTCTTCTCAGGCCCAAGCCCTAAGGCCAGAAATTAATTTGGTTAAGGACAGCGAGCTCCATAACCCACTCCTTTCCTAATGCTTTTGTGAACCCTAATTTCAATTGTCCAGAATTTTCATCATAATCTTTTTCAGAGAGGGGAGGGGAATTTCTTAATGATGGGATGGTCAAGTCTACCAAGGGAAAAAAAGCATAGGGCCCCTCTATCCTCCACCTATCGATTACATTCTCGAAAAGTTCTTGAGGTGGAGGACATTATGGAAGTAGAAAGAGGTCTATTTATTTTAGCAGATCAATCAATTTCTATAGGAAGAAAGTTTAACATCTCAAAAGCTTTAGACAAAACCAACCAAGTTCTCGAAGGAAAGCCGTTAACCATTAGTATGGTTCTTAGATCAGGAAAATCCCCAAGAACGGTGAAATCACGATTATTCTCTCATTAAATGTTAGAGTGGGGGATGCCTGCAAACAACAAGCCCTCAAAAGATAGTTTTCAATTTATCATTCAAATGTGATTCTATTGCAAGAAACAATGTGCCCTGGGTCCAGGGCTATACATGTTTTGTGTACTTTATTCAAAAATTCAAATTTATGCTTCATTGATGTTGAGGGTTTGATAGGGGGTTTGGTTACAAGGTTGAAACTCCAGCATTAATGCTCTCTCAACTCGTTTCTTTTTGCAGGTATTATTTTAGAAGGTGAAGCTATGAACTTAGGAAATTTCTCAAAATTGTAACAGTCATGGACCTTATGGGGATAGAAGGTCTTTTTGGAATCAACTCAGAGCAAGAAAACTTGCAAGGTGAAAATGTTAAAGTAGGTGAGGAGTTAAATTTAAATCTCTCCAAGAGAGGCTTGGGGTGACATGACCAAAATAGACCCTTTGGCCAATTATTTCACTCACTTCTTTGAAGCCTCTAATTTGATTGACATAAAGCTCTTCAATAGGTCCCAACTTGGAGGAACTCAAGGCAGGGAAGAGTAGGCATCTCTAAATGACTGGATAGAGTTGGAAGAAAAATTGGTAAGGTAATTGATAGATATAAGTCATTGGTAGGTTTGGGGGGCTCATCTGATCATCTCCCTATCCTTTTGCAAATATATAAGGAGGACAGAAAGCCCGCAACCCCTTTCAAATTTAATCATGTCTAGATGGCTAAGGTGAATCAACAATGTATCAATTTTCCTCTAGTCTCAAACAGTATGATCCATCTTTAGGTGAATCAACAATGTATCAATTTGCCTCCAAGTCTCAAACAGTATGATCAATCTTTAGGTGAATCAACAATGTACCAATTTGCCTTTAGTCTCAAACAAGTTAAGAAGCAAAAATGTGGAATGGGTAACGAAGGAAAAAAAATCAAGTGGAACTAAAGATCGTGGAATCAGACATTTGTACTCTCTCTGAAAATAATGTAACAAGGGTTTTCAACAATGAAGCGGTGGATACTTTAAAGGCACTTAGAGGAGGAAAAAGGATCTTCTAGACAAGGGCGAGATAGAGTGGAGACTTAAAAGTAGATTTATATGGTTGGAAAAGGGAGACAATAACACAAAGTTCTTTCACAACTTTGAAAACTTTTGGATGAGTTTGAATACTATCTAGGAGGTAGGTCTCCCTAATGGAAACAAGGTAAGATCCTTTGAAGATATAGCAAGAGCAGGCACGGATCGCTTCCAAAATATATTTAAATATCTACTAGCTCCAAAAATCACTGATTTAATGAAGGAAATTAGGCTTTTTCCAATTATACTCGATCATAGGATGAATGTGAACCTAGAAAATGAAGTCACAGAGGAATTAAAGGGCGCTTTTCTCTCATTTAAGAAAGACAAGAATCCTAGGCCAAGTAGTTGAACTGTGTTGTTCTATCTAGGATTTTATGAGTTGTAGAAGAGGAGAGGAACTGTTGTAGTGATATCCTCTGTTGTCTTAAATTTTAATACATGGTTCTCCTTCAGAATTTTCAATGCTTCAATGAGACTTAAACAAGGATGTCCCTTACCCATTTCTTGTTTCTTATGGTTATTGAAGGGTTGACCAAGTTAATTGCACAAGCTAAAAGAGAGGTTTCTGTTGATTTTTCTTAGCAGCATCGAGAGCCCTTCTCTTAGGAGAATGGGACCACCTGGTCTAGGACCATGGTGAAGACTCAACCCAGTGTTGAGTGACCATTCTGTTGAATGGTAGATATTTGGTCTGGGACCATGATATAGACCAAGCTCTGCCCTGGGTAGACTCAACCTAGTGTTGAGTAGACATATGGTCCGGGACCACAGTGTAGACCAGTCTAGTACTGGTAGACTCAGCTTAGTTCTGAGTAGCCATTCTCTTGGAGAATGAAGGCACTGTAAGCCCTAGACTGGGTCTAGGCGTGTGTGGCACTCTGACCCTTGATCTATGGGTTTGGTGTACTTCTCCAAGGATTAGCTACCCTTGGTTAAGTTACCCTAGTACCAGATCTAGGTGTCACACAAAGTGTGAGATAAAGGCATTAGTAACTCTCTTGGTTTATAATGAAGTACTTTTGGAATAAAAAAGGACCACAAGGGCACTTGGAAGAAGGCCAAAGTCAAAAGTCAAAATAAATAAAGACTTTTGTACCACGGGAAAAGGACCTGTTGCCGCCGAATACACACTTTAAGACACAGGAAAGTCTCCAACCCGCTGTGTGTGTCCTTGGGGGCAAGTTAGAGCTGGGGACCACTGTCACCACAGTCCACAACTCCTCCGTTTAGGCTAGATCCCAACAGAGCCAAGGGGGGTAGTCCCTACGGAATACTAAGTTCCAGATTTATTAATTAATTACAAATTAATTAAAGGGATCTTTTTTAAGGTTACAAAATTACAAAACCAGTGCCTAGATTAAATGGAGTCAAAAGATTACAAGTTACAAACTTACAAAGAATAAGAATGATTATCCACAGTTGCCTAAGCTAAGCAAGACTTACAATATTAACAATATGAACAAATAAAATAGTTACAGTTTAGATTTACAAGAGATAGCACAAGGAAAATGCCTTAAATGAAATTCAGTAAATGAAAAAAGAAAGGACTTTAAGTTGTATTGCTTGAAACAGTCAAACAAATGTTAAGCATTCACACATAACAATTGCAGAACTGAAAGTAAATGAAACAGAAAAATAAAGTGTTGGAGTGCTTGCAGTAAAATAAAAGTGAAAGTGCTTGTAGTAAAACCTTGAACAGCAAGGCAAAGATAAAAAGGGACCAATGTTTGTAGGACGTTTTGCAATGTCTCTTGGTAAATTTTAATAAATTTTATTAGAGTTGGAATCTTTGATTATGTTTTAGAACCGGTGGTGTGACTACCCCGATCTAGTTCTTTTCAAACCGAAGAGGGATTGCTGTTGCGCTCAACAGGTGGGAACAAAGCCCACCCCTAGCTCACAGGTCAAACCCCAATGGCCCGATGCTCACAAGGAGGACGTCGATGCGCCTAGAGACCCCCTCGGTCTACTACCCCTTGCAGCTTCCGAGTCACTGTTTTTAATCAATTCGAAAATCACTAAATGGATGCCTATTAAACTAGGACTTCCCTTTCCCCTGGTCGTATCTCGGAGTACCCCGGAGGGTGATAACCGAGTAGAGGAGCAGGAAATAGAGAAGCTTTGTTGGTTAATTTTATGGGTTAATTTTAAGTCTTGGGTGATTAAGATGCAATGTAAATTTTAAGTTATCAACAAGATCACCAAGCGATGTCCCTTATGGGAGGTGCTGGTATTCGATCTTGGACTGAAAATAAAATGTGTTGAGGATTGTAGCAGGAAAAGTAAAAATGTTGCTTTAATTACCTAAGCCCTCACTTCTCCTGCTTTTCATATCCAGCTTGAAGTCCCTAAAGGGAGATGACAAGTGGATAGAGGATACACAGGATTGGTGAGTTGTATGATTACTTCTTTTAACAGAAAAATAAAAAGAACTAAACTTGAAAGCAACTGTAACTAACTAGAACAATGCTTAATCGCACAGCAATCTCTGTGACAGAGATGGTTCTCTGTCACAGAGATAGGTGGGTAGAAAGGAAACTGATTAAGCTAACCTCACAACAATCTCTGTTACAGAGATGGTGGTCTGTAACAGAGATAGGTGGGTGAATGAATAAAACAGTAAACTAAATAAAACAACAAACTAAATGTAACTGAATAAAACAGTAAACTAACTTCACTTCAATCTTTGTGACAGAGATGGTGGTCTGTCACAAAGATAGGTGGGTAAGCAGAAAATAAAACTAATTTCTACTTCCTAATCTATTTAAATATATATTACAAGTGCTTATTAATTTTGCAGAATACCCCAAGAGAACTTCTCCTTGGGGTTTACAAATATCAGAAAATAAGTGAGAGAGGAAGTGGTTTTTTTTTGTCCCTTTTGGACCAAACTTTAGCTGGGTTTTTCTGGGCAATTTAGGGCAGCATAACCCCTTCTTTCTGTACACAAAACCTGCAAAAAATCAGCAACTTACTTGCTGGAAATTACTGCAGAAAAACTGAACAGAAAGTTAGAAAAATTTAGTGTAAAACCCAGAAATTTTACTGAAAAATCTGAACTTTTAAAAAATGGAAAACAGAAATTTTAATGGCTGAAAATGAATGTTTAGAGGGCTGAAATAACATGTAAACAACAGATTTAAAGCCTATTACTAATATACTAAGGGTTGGGGCCTTGAAATCAAGGTTTTTATCACTATACAGTGATAAAAACTGAGTTTCAAAACCCTTTTTACAGAAAGTGCGAAAATGAAAACAGAAAATAAATGGCTGGAAATGACTGTTTTTTAAAGTGAAAGCAACATGTAAATAGCAGAACTTAAATCCTAAACTAATATACTATGGGTTAGGGCCTTAAAACCAAGGTTTTTATCACTATACAGTGATAAAAACTGAGTTTTAAAACCCGTTTTTCCAAAAGTGCGAAAATGAAATCTGAGTTTTTTTAAAACCAATGGAGAAGGCTCCTTTGCTCTGGATCCCTGCAAATAAACCTATAATAGCTGCACAATGTAAGCCAAGAGGTGAGCACAAAAATAGATCCTACAAAATACTTTGTAGGATCCTATCAAGCTACTCACAAATGAAAGCAGAAAAACTTCTACTTGCAAATCTCTCCACAAAATACTTTGTGGAGAGCTATCTAAGCTAATACAAATGCAACTAAAACAAATACAAAGCAGGTTACCTTACAAAGAAAAATGGAATGTAGACAAGACACCAAAGCTTCCTCCAAAGATTGCTTGTATTATGGCCCAACTAGGGCAAGAACATTACAATGGCAAGAAGAAAATGAGAGAAGAGTGAGTAGATATTCCGGCAGCATAACAATAGCATGAGAGAGCCTCCCAAATGAGGGAGTGAGACCCTCATTATATAGTTGAGGAAGACCCCAACCCCTTGAAGATCAACGGCCAAGATTAGATCTCCACCACTAGATCTAGATATTTGACTTTTTATCACTCTCAACCAATCTACACCCTTAGATTGCTTTTTAATCAATGGCTAGGGTGCTTGATCCATGTCTTAACATTTTCCACCCTTAGATCTAGGGTTTCCATGACTCAAGTGGGGACCCCTTTGACTCAAATTTTAATTTTATTATTTTTAATTTTATCTTTAATCTTTTATCTTTTATTTAATATTTTTAATTTTTAAACTTTATTTTATCTTTTACTTTTTATTTTTATGTTTTTATGTTTTAATCTTTTAATTACTATCTTTACTTTTTATTTTTATCTTTTTATTTTTAAATCTTTTAATCTTTTATTTTCAAGTTTATATTTTTTATCTTTTATCTTTTACTTTATCTCTCATTTTTAATTTTTTATTTTTTGCTTTTATCTTTTATTATTATTATTATTATTAATCTTTTATTTTTTATTTTTTATTTTTTAATTTTTTAACTTTTTTAATTTTTGATCTTTTATTTTTTATTTGTATCTTTTTATTATTTATTTATTTTTATCTTTTATCTTTTTAATTTTTAATTTTTATCTTTTTATTAAGACAAGAGGGGCACCCCACTTAGGAGATCTTC
The DNA here is from genome assembly GCA_001517045.1 of Pseudotsuga menziesii. Taxonomy (NCBI): domain Eukaryota; kingdom Viridiplantae; phylum Streptophyta; class Pinopsida; order Pinales; family Pinaceae; genus Pseudotsuga; species Pseudotsuga menziesii. Next base: position 266,937 of record LPNX010585000.1, read on the forward strand.
AGACATTTACTTGGATCACCTCTTAACTAGGCTTTGACTTTAGCCACTTACATCCAAGATAAATTTTTAACCTTAGACTTAGGCTAAATACACATTTCACCTTAGATTTAATTTTTCAAATTAATATTTTTAAATTTTTCCAATTTTGACTTAGGAAAAATTAAAAAATAACTTGAAAAAATTATATCTTGGCCATGGGGGGGTGAAAAAATTTGGAATAAATTTTCCTCGGCTTAGCGACCCCCAAACCAAATTACCATGGCATTTTTTGATTTTTTACTTCAAAATCAAAAAATGTGAATTTTTGACTTAGGGAAATTAAATAATTCCCTAGGAAAAATAGACCCCTCTTGACCAAAATTGGTCTATTTCTTCAACCACCTGTCAGAATGACATGGGACTCGAAGCAGTGGCTTAGGGGGTTTCATAGCAATTTTACTTTGCATTCATAGCCCCTGTTACAAAATGCCATGCTTGAGCAATTACATTATTACATCAAAACTCAGTTAATTAATCACCAAGGGGTGAAATTAATTAACTGGAAAAAATAAATAAAAATACAATAACATAACGAAACTCCGCAAGACTCTACACAAATGTCTAGCATGGTCATGAATAACATTTGAAGCCTTAGCCACCCCATGGACTTGACTACTAGAACGCCCGTCACCACTTTGGAGGATTTTGAGTGAAAAACCAAACCAATTAAAATCGTTTACTCAACAAGATCAATTGGAAAGGGAAAAAACACTCGATGAGGGGACTTCCCTAACAACCAGTTCCATGGTGTGGCATCCATATCATATGACCCACACCAGCACATATAATTACATTAATTTTCCCACGCAGGGGAGCGGACATTTCGTTTTACAAAGGGGCAATTGCCCTGCAGAACTGAAAAATCCTCAGATTTTTCCAAGGTACAACTTGTACAACTATGTACATCTCTATGTACATGGAGTTGCCACCTAGTCGAAATAGGTGGGCAACAGGACCACAGGTGGAAGTCAAAAATAAATAAGGACTTTTGATAAAAGTCAAAGATAAATAAAAAGGCTTTTGGTAAGAAGGGAAAAGTGAAATTAGGAAAAGATTAAAACATTATTATTTTTATCTATCCTAATTTTGGTCCACTTAACAGGTGAATAAAGGCTATATAAGAAGATCAAGTCTTCTCATTTATTACATACAAGTTTTGCTCTCACAGGTGAAGATACTATTTTGCAAAAGAAGATTGTTCTCTTGCCTCAGCTAGGGAATCCTTTCAGGAAACCCTCAGTTAGGGTTTTTATCGGCAATTTTTTAGCAGCTCCATTTCCAGATCTAAACCAAGTCAGCCATCCTCAGATCCAGAACTATCATCAAGCTTTTCCGGGCAGCTGGTTTTATTTGACAGGGAAGCCTCTCCTCTCTCACAGGCTGTCCATTCTCTTTCTCGAGCAGCCACTAGCACCTCCAGGCAGCCTGTAACAGGCATACCCGGGAGGGCTAGGGCCTTCTTGGCACCCTCAGGAAGCTCGTGGGCAAGCCCATGAGGGTTGCCATGGCCCTACAGGCTCTCAGGGTAGCCCGAAGGCAGACCCGTGAGGGTCCTATGGCAGTCGTGAGGCTACCAGGTCTTCCACAGAACCTTGGGCCAGTCCCTTAGGCCACGGGCCTATTCTGCTAGCCCTTTCGAGCAATAGTAGGACTACCCCTACTATTGCAAGCTGTCGGGAAGCTATCAAACCACTGGGCAAGGGCAGCACAAGCGATCATCAGATCTGGGCAGAGAAGAAAGGTAATCGAGCAGGTAAGAAGACTTCTGGGCAGTCTATAAATTCTTCCAGGCATCCTGTCACCATTTTCTAGGTAGCTTGTTTTGTACTTTGGGCAGATTTGATTATTTTTGACAAACTGTTTTTTGAGCAGTGTTGATCTTTTTTTTTGGATCTGTGGCTTAAATTATCAGTCTGGTTTTTACTGATAAATTTTTATTGTAAACTGTGGTTAAAATCCAGATCTGGATTTGAGGAACTTTTTCAAGATTTTCCTTAAGTCATCTCATTCACGAGATGAGCTACTAATGCTTTTGGGGTTTTTTGTCCTTTGAAGGTTTCCCCAGTGAAAAATATTGTGTCCATTGTGCTGAGTGATGAATGTGTTTTTACTGCACTGTTTATTTGTTTAAGTGTATCTGCAAATTTTTTAAAAGTTATATGCTACTGCTAAAATTCAACATGGTATCAGAGCTTAGCATGTGAAAACACAGTAAAGGGACACTGTCGTTGTTTTTCACTAGATCTTCGAATAAGATTTGCAGATCTAACATTTGGATAAGTGACAGAGATGGCCATTAATGGTTTCAAGCCGGAAGAAAAGCTCTATGGTTCAATCAACTTCAATTCCTGGAAGGCCAAGTTGACAGCAATTCTAGATGAGAATGACTTGGATGACATTGTTCTTAATGTCACGGAAGAGCCAACTACAAATGTTGGTAGGCTTGCTTACAAGAGCAAGTAAGGTAAGGCTAGAAGAGTCATTTATGATTCTATCAGAGAGCAATTGATGCCTAACATCACATCTTTGAAGATTGCTAAAGAATGCTACGATACTTTGGTCAACCTATATGAAAAGAAGGCTCCCAGTCAAAAGAGAGTCTTGAAGAAGAGGCTACGAACTTTGAAGTTGAACAAAGATGAAAGTGTTGGTTCCTTCTTCACAAAGATTAAACAAGTAAGAGATCAAATCATTGCTATTGGTATTATTGTTGATGATGATGACCTTGTGTAAACAGTGATTGATGGTCTCCCAAGCTCTTGGGAAACCTTCATGGCATCCATCTGTGGACGAGAGAATCAGCCAATCTTTGAAAGGATTTGGCATGATTGCATAGAAGAAGAAGGAAGGAACTATGGCAAGGTAGCCAAGGAAGACAACCTTGCACTTGCAGCGAAGACAAAGAAGTTCGAGAATCCTTTCCCTCAGCAAAAGAAGGGTAAGAAACCTAAGGGTAAGTTTTCTGACATGTCTATGATTGAATGTTATACTTGTCACAAGTTTGGACATTATGCTAGAGACTGCAGGCAAAACAAGAAGAAACCCAAGAGAAGGTTTCAAGCATCTGCTGCAAAAGTAGAGGAAGAAGAAGATGAAGAACCAAAAAAGAAGAAGAAAACCAAGGCCAATGAGCCTAAAAGAGAGTACTTTTTTATTTATGTTCTAACTAATTCTTTCTTAGCTTACTCCACTTCTTAGTTGGTGGACAGTGGTGCCTCCAAGCACATGACAAGTAACCGTGGTACCCTCACCAGTTACAAAAAGAGGAAGTTCACCACTTAGGTAGAACTTGGAGATGACTCCACTTACAAGATTGAAGGAGTTGGCTCAACTTCACTTCAACTTGACTCAGGTACGGTTCTTCATATTGATGATATTCTTTATGTTCCTGGTTTAAAGAAGAATCTTTTATCTGTTGTTGGTTTAGAAGACAAGGGCCACAGAGTCCTCTTTATGGACAAGAGGGTCTTTTTATGGGCAAAAGACACAGATCTAGACTCATCAGTACAGATTGGGGTTCGAGAGGGAGACCTCTACAAGGCCTCCAAAGTTTCCACTCATGCTTTGGTACATCACACAGTTGATCCTTGTGAGCTTTAGCATAGAAGGTTTGGACACCTTCCCTACACAGCTCTCCCAGGATTGCAAAAGATGGTTACAGGTATGCCAAAAGTTTCTCCAAAACATGAAGGAATCTGCAAAGGATGTGCTCTAGGTAAGAACATTAAGAAATCCTTTCCCGGAAGCAAGAGTAGATCTAAAGGCATTTTGGATTTGATTCATTCTGACATTTGTGGGCCCATGTCTTCACCCTCCTTGAGTGGGTGTCTATATTATGTCTTGTTTATTGATGACTACGCTCGGAAGTCTTGGATTTACTTCCTTAAGGCCAAGAGTGAAACCTTTGACAGGTTCAAAGAGTTCAAGACACTAATTGAAAATCAGACTGGCAGGCACATCCGTATCTTGAGATCAGATAACGGAGGTGAGTATGAATCTAATGAGTTTGATGATTTTTGTCGAGAAGCAGGAATCAAGAAAGAGCTGACAGTGCCTTACAACCCCCAGCAGAATGGGGTTGCAGAAAGGAAGAATAAAACGATCTATGAGGCTGCTAAAGCCATGATCACTGATTTAGATCTTCCTTTGTCTTTATGGGCTGAAGCTAGCGTAACTGCATTATACATTCAGAACAGAAGCCCTCATGCTATTTTGGATGAGAAGACTCCTAAAGAAGTCTTCACCAAGAAGAAACCTGCAGTTGATCACATGAGGATATTCGGTACTCTTGTGTATGTTCATGTGCCAAAAGAGAAGAGGGCTAAGCTAGAGCCCTCCGGTAAGAAAGGTATCTTTGTTGAGTACAGTGATTGCTCGAAGGCTTATCGAGTATATATACCTGGACAAAGACATATTGAGGTTAGCAGAGATGTGATCTTCCATGAGGAAGCGGTGTTTCGTAAAACACTAGAGCTTTCACCGGAAGATGCAATTGCTCCACTTGAGTTTCCAGATTCAAAAGTTCAGAGGGAGGAAGAGGAATTTGATGATCAAATTCCAGATGTTCCTGAGAACATTGAAATTCCACTAGAAGAACTACTTGAAGTTCCTCCTTCCAAAAGGAGACTTGCTTGGTACCGAGAGACAGTACTAGAAGCCGAGAAGCATAAAGCTCCTCCAAGGACTTTCAGAGAAAGCATAAGACCACAGAAGTACTCCGGTCTTATGAGTCAACTCATCAGTTCAGAACCTTCATCATACAAAGATGCAGCAATTAAACAGGTATGGGTTGATGCCATGATTGTAGAGTATAAGTCAATCATGAAGAATTATGTTTGGGAAGTTGTTCCCAGACCTGTAGAAAAGTCAGTAGTGACTTCGAGATGGCTTTATAAGATCAAGCATGCTGCAGATGGCAGTGTGGAGAAGTATAAAGCCAAATTCATAGCTCGTGGCTTCACTCAGAAAGAAAGCATTGACTATGACGAGACATTTGCTCCTGTTGCCAGGTACACTATCATCAGAACCATCATTTCACTTGCTGCAGTTTTTGGATGGAAGTTACATCAAATGGATGTAAAGGCAGCCTTTCTCAATGGTAAGATTGATGAAGAAGTTTATATTGAACAACCTGAAGGCTTTGTTACTCATGGGAAGAAGACCGATGTATGTAAACTGAAGAAAGCCTTGTATGGACTGAAACAGGCTTCGAGAGTCTGGTATGACAGGATGGATGGATTTCTCCATAGCTTGGGGTTTTCCAAAAGTACAGTTGATTCTAACTTGTACTTTAAAGTTGTTCATAATCATGTCTTGATGCTTGTTCTATATGTAGATGACTTGTTTCTTACAGGTGACGAACAGTTGATAGACTAGTGTTAGAGGGATCTTACCTCTGAATTCAAGATGAAAGATCTCGGATTGATGCATTACTTCCTTGGCTTAGAAGTCTGGCAAAAGCTAGGTGAGATCTTCCTGACACAAGGAAAGTATGATGTGGACATCTTGCAGAGATTTGGGATGCAGGACTTCAAGTCCATGAGCGTACTAATGACTACCCACTTGACAAAGTTGCGGGACTCCGCCTCTAGTTCACAGAGTGTGGACTCTACTCTCTACAGACAGCTCATTGGTTCCCTGATGTATCTCGTGCATACGAGACCAAACATCTACTACACGGTGAATGCACTGAGTAAGTTCATGTCAGATCTGAAGCACATACACTTGGTAGCTGCCAAATATGTACTCAGATATGTGCGAGGTACTATTATGTATGGGCTCCGGTATACTTCCAACAGTGGAGTATTGTTATTTGGATATTTAGATTTAGATTGGGCTGGCAGTGCAGTTGACCGAAAAAGTACATCTGGTTATTGCTTCAGTATGGGATCAACAATGATCTCTTGGTCCAGCAAGGAGCAGGGTTCCATAACTCAGAATACAGTTGCGGCAAAGTATATTGCTGCAAGCGATGCCTGCAAGGAAGCAGTTTGGCTCAGAAAGTTGTTATTTGATCTTTTTGAGGGAAAGCTTGACTCAACAATCATCCATTGCGATAATCAGAGTTGCATAAAGCTTTCAGAGAACCCAATGTTTCATGACAAATCGAAACACATTGAAATGAGGTATCATTTCATCAGAGACCTAGTGCAAAGAGGTGCTCTGAAGTTGTGGTACATTTGTACAAATGAACAGATTGCAAATATCTTGACCAAGCCTCTAACAGCATCAAAGTTCGTGTACTTTCGTGACAAGCTTGGTATGGTAGATAATGCCTCTCTCACTAAGAGGGAGTGTTGATTTTTCTGAGCAGCATCAAAAGCCCTTCTCTTAGGAGAATGGGACCACCTGGTCTAGGACCATGGTGAAGACTCAACCTAGTGTTGAGTGACCATTCTATTGAATGGTAGATATCTGGTCTGGGACCATGATATAGACCCAGCTCTGCCCTGGGTAGACTCAACCTAGTGTTGAGTAGACATCTGGTCTAGGACCACGATCTAGACCAGTCTAGTACTAGTAGACTCAACTTAGTTCTGAGTAGCCATATTCTTGGAGAATGAAGGCACTGTAGGCACTAGATTGGGTCTAGGCGTGTGTGGCACTCTGACCCTTGATCTATGGACTTGGTGTACTTCTCCAAGGATTAGCTACCCTTGGTTAAGTTATCCTAGTACCAAATCTAGGTGTCACACAGAGTGTGAGATAAAAGCATTAGTAACTCTCTTGGTTTATGACGATGTACTTTTGAAATCAAAAAGGACCACAGGTACCAAATTTAGGTGTCACACAGAGTGTGAGATAAAAGCATTAGTAACTCTCTTGGTTTATGACGATGTACTTTTGAAATCAAAAAAGACCACAGGGGCACTTGGAAAAAGGCCAAAGTCAAAAGTCAAAATAAATAAAGACTTTTGTACCACAGGAAAAGGTCCACAGGTGGAAGTCAAAAATAAATAAGGACTTTTGGTAAAAGTCAAAGATAAATAAAAAGGCTTTTGGTAAGAAGGGAAAAGTGAAATTAGGAAAAGATTAAAATATTATTATTTTTATCTTTCCTAATTTTGGTCCACTTAACAGGTGAATAAAGGCTATATAAGAAGATCAAGTCTTCTCATTTATTACATACAAGTTTTGCTCTCACAAGTGAAGATACTATTTTGCTAAAGGCTGTTCTCTTGCCTCGGCTAGGGCATCCTTTCAGCAAAACCTCAGCTAGGGTTTTTATCAACAATTTTTAAGCAGCTCCATTTCTAAATCTAAATCAAGTCAGCCATTTTCAGATCCAGAACTGTCATCAAGCTTTTTCGGGCAGCTGGATTTAATTGACAGGGCAGCCTCTCCTCTCTCACGGGCTGTCCATTCTCTTTCTCGGGCAGCCACTAGCACCTTCGGGCAACCTGTAACAGGCATAACCGGGAGGGCTAGGGCCTTCTTGGCACCCTCGGGCAGCTTGTGGGCAAGCCCGTGAGGGCTGGCGTGTCCCTATAGGCCCTCAGAGTAGCCCGAAGACAGACCCGTGAGGGTCTTGTGGCAGCCGTGAGGCTACCGGGTCTTTCACAGACCCTCGGTCCAGTCCCTTAGGCCACAGGCCTATTCTGCTAGCCCTTTCGGGTAGCAGTAGGACTGCCCAAAAGCTGTTGAGCAGCTATCAGACCACTGGGCAGGGGCAGCACAAGGGATCGTCAGATCTAGGTAGAGAAGAAAGGTAATCAGACAGGTAAGAAGACTTCTGGGCAGTCTGTAAATTCTTTCGGGTAGCCTGTCACCATTTTTTGGGCAACTTGTTTTGTACTTCGGGCAGATTTGATTATTTCTGATGGACTATTTTTTGAGCAGTGTTGATCATTTTTTTTTGGATCTATGGCTTAAATTATCCCTATGGTTTTTACTGATAAATTTTTACTGTAAATTGTGGTTAAAATCCAGACCTGGATTTGAGGAACTTTTTGAAGATTTTCCTAAGTCATCTCATTCACGAGATGAGCTACTAATGCTTTTGGGGTTTTCTGTCCTTTAAAGGTTTCCCCAATGAAAAATATTGTGTCCATTGTGCTGATGTGATGAATGTGTTTTTACTGCACTATTTATTTGTTTAAGTGTATCTGCAAAATTTTTAAAAGTTATATGCTAATGCTAAAATTCAACAATTTCTATCAAAGGTATTAGAGTGGTAGGCCCTATTTCTCTCTCTCAACTTCTATTTGTTGACGATACCATGCTCGTTTTTCAAGGCTCGATTCGAGAATTAAAGAAGTACAAAGATATCATAAGAATATATTGCAATGCAACTAAAATGAAGGTAAACTGAACTAAATCTTACATGTTTTTCAGTGGTCTAGGATCAAAAAGTCAAACTCCATAGATCTTCTCCCTTCCTTCAAGACCTATTGACCAACGGATGAAGTATACGAGGTTTAATCTAAATCCAAATGACAGGTATGTTGATTGGTTGTGACTATACAACAAAATTGAGGCTAGAACCACTTCTTGGTGTCATAGATGGTTATCACACGAAGGCATATTAATTCTGGTAAAGTTAGTTTTGGAAAGTAGACCAGTATTTTGGTTATTTGTTACTCATCCCTAAACGTTTACTAGACAATATTAAGAGAAAACACTTCAATTTTCCTTCGACAAGGAGGAACCCTACAAAAGGTATCCCACTGGTCAAACGGCCAAAATCAACAATGGCCAAAAGAGGCACGAGGATGGGGATTAAAGAACATATGTGTTTCCAGTGATCCATTGGTTGCTAAAAGCTAAGTCACATGGTTTGAATTCGAATTCGAGTTTGACAACCATTTGATTCAATTTGAATTTGAAATTTTGGATGAAGTTTGTTTGAGATTCGTCTTTAGGTTTGAATACACACACACACACACATATAATTTAAACTGAAATAAAATTAAATAAATAAATAAAAATTTTAAAAAATGAACAATAAAGCATGCAAGTGCCTAAAGGCTAATCGAATGGACCCATGGGCCAGGACCCTATGCGGCTATGCCAACTGCCAAGGCCCAAATATTTGTTGAAGCCTAAGCCTGAAGTGTCTCGACTCTCGACTCGATCACTCGAGTGGTCACTCACCAATGCATTTTATACACTATAGATTTGACAGTGGAAGTAGAGGTGGACTCAGCTACAATCGCAGGGAGCCTAGTAGCCTACACTTGTGAGGTGAGTGAAATTAATTTTTTAAATGAGATTTAATGAGCAGTTAATCTCATCCACTCATTTCATCTAATCTCAACCGTTGGATTAGAAGAACCCTAGGGTTTTCACCAAAAAGGTAAGGGAAAGGAAAAATCACTTTACTTTTGTAGATGAGAGTGAAGCAAAGAAGGGAGAAAGAAGAGGCACGATTTTCGAGGCAGCACAGTTTTCCAGGAAACACAAATTTTGAGACAGCACAGTTTTCAAGGTTAAGAGTTTTAGTGCAGCACGCATCCCAAGGTGTCTGTACAACACAGTTTTTTGGGGCACGATTTTCGAGGACATTTTGGGCATGAATCTCGAGAATGTTGGCACAAATTTCGAGGCCGTACTCGGGCACATTTTTCGAGGTTTGTACAGTATGTACGGATTGTACTTTTGCACAAAAATCGAGGTCTGATTTCTACACAGATTTCGAGGGCGTGGGCATAGAAATCGAGGGTCCGTTTTGGCACAGAAATCAAGGAGGCATTTGGCACAAAAATCGAGAAGGTTCTGGGTGTATTTATTGCAGTGGAGATATGTTGTACTTTCTGTTGTACTTGTTCTATATTTTATTGAAGAAATAAAAATATCTCTCCTAACAGGTTTTCCCCTTGTGGGTTTTTCTTGGGCAAGTTTGCCAAAAATCTCTAAGTCTGAAATTAATGGTGTGCATTTATTGTTTTATTTTCTGTCATTAAATGTGAGTTTTAGTAGTGTTTTTATGGTCTGAAATATTGTGCAATTTCCAACCTTCATTAAATCTGGGTTGGGCATTAAACAGAGAAAAAATTTTACATTTAAACCGGTGGCTAAAAACTAAGAAAAACTTTCACACATACATTAAAATACATGCCAAAATCAATCTGACTCATACTGCTCGATTCTCCTTCGAATTCGTGTTATTGATTCTCTCTCTCTCTCTAATGAACACGTCATCTTCTTCTCAATAAGGTCGACTCCTCTCCAACTCTCTTGGTGAGTGAAAAATGAAGAATGAGGTGTCTTTTTATCATTTTTCCCTTGTCTTTTCATTTTCTCTCCTGGTGTAGTTGAACAGTCACTAGATCAAGGGCCCACATTTAATCTAGTGTTCTCACATCAATGGATGAAAAAAATCACTTTTCTCTCCATTAAATAATTTCCTTTCAACTTCCATTTAAATTTCTTGAAAAGTCACTTTATGACTCTAAAGTGAATTAATTACTCATCTCAAGTAATTAAAACATGTTGAATTTTATACCTTGGAGTTGTTCCCCTAAGTGACATTTGCCTAAGTCACTAGGAAAAGGGGTTAAGTCACTTGGACTTATATTAATGACTTGAGATGAGCATTAAATGCACTTTAGAGAATAAAGTGTACTTTAAGTAGAAATTTAAAATGTGAATGAATTATTTTTTATTTTGTGGAGAAAAGTGATTTAATCACAACCACTCATATAATCTAATCTAGGCCCTTAGATTAGATGGTTTTTCACTCACCCTAACTTGTTACCTAAAATGAAAGGTTTCCAAGTGAAGAGGCACTTTAGCATTTTGAGAGAGAGAGCCATTTTTTTGAGAAACAGGGAAAAAAATGTAGCAGGAGCAATTTTTCCTTTGGCACGCAAATCGTGGAGGCAAGTATAGTAGATTGGCACGAAAATCAAGGCAGCGGCAAGTGCATTTATTGTTGTTGTACCATACTGTTCGTACAGGGCACGAATCCCGAGGTAGAAATTCAAGCACAACTTTCGACACAAAGATTTTGGGCACAGATTTCAAGGCAGTGAGTTTGGGCATGAATCCCAAGGAAAATACATTCGACATGTTTTTCAAGGCAATACCGTATAGACAGGTCGTACATCCTGTCCACACAGCGGCACAAAAAACGAGGAGGGTGCAAACAGAATATTTCTGAGTTTGGCACAAAATTCGAGGCATAATTTTTATCTTCCGGTTGAGATAAGTTGGGACTTATTTTTTTGTCTACTGTCATATTTTTCAAAGATAAATAAAGGTTTTCTCTCTCACAGGTTTTCCCTGAAGGTTGGGGTTTTTCATGGGTCATTGGACCAAAAATTTATGGGTCTAAATATTTATGTGTGAATGTGTTTTATTTGTTGCTCATAAAAAGTTGAAGAAATTCTTCTTGTGTTTCAGTTCTATATTGTTTATGAGAAAAATCTAATTTGCAGCATAATGTTAAATTGGGTTGGGCATTAAACAATGTTTAAAACGGAGATGGAAACCGGGTTGGGAGAGTAGTGAAAATTCTACAATACAAGGGTCATGTCACTTGTAATTAACGAAATATAAAATAAATAAACGTTAATAAATATTAATAATTTATTAAACTAATACTTAATGAAGAGAGACCTTGATGAAAGGTCATGCCTCTTTATGAAAGGGCACCCATCATGATAATTTATACAAGCATCATTTTCATTGTAATATCACCATTATCTTATCAATCATATAATATATTATTTTTCCCTTCATGAAGTATTTATGTTATTTGCACTAGGTGTTTGTGTAAGAAATGATTTTGCCATTTCATTGGTATCAAAGCAAGTTTGATCCAACCTATGGCCATACATTATATCAAACTTTGTCTAATTAGGCCTGTGGCCACATTCGTTCTTTTGTCAAAGGTTCTTTGAGTTTGGTCTTTGACCTCCAACTAGATTTTTGCTACACCCAGCCCTCTCTCATCTTTCTCACTTATGCTTCAACCAAATGTTGCACTCCGCCCTCCACTACTCCATACTCTTTTTGTGGACCTCTAACACCGCCCCTTCCACTCATGTCCCTCCCTCTCCCTTATGCACCAACGCCCCCATTTCAACTCATCACACCTTACATCTCCACGCCTTACCCATCCCCATGTTTTTGGTTCGTCCTTTTTCCATTTCCAAAATTTCGTGAAGACCGTTGCAAGGTGAAGTCCACTGCAAAAGTCACCACCACAGTTGCCATTCATCTACTCAGGGTTGATCTGTAACTCTCAGGGGTCGTTAAATATGTAGAAATAAAATTGCGACTTGGTTTTAATATGATAATTACTTAACCAACATCGAGCAAAAAACATTGTGGGTAATTGTTGTCTGTATCGAGTTCCCTTCCATCTGTGTTAAGCTACTTTTGTACCTTCTCTCTATATCGAGCACCATTCAGAGCAACTGTTCTTGTCACATCAAAAGAAAGGAATTATGGTTTCAGAGTTATAATCGCCAAGGTCTATGTTTGTTCACCACTGTTCTTTAAGTCACCACAATAACCGACGCCTAAAGTCCAATGCCATTGCTTAGGTCGTCACCAAATTTTGGTGTCTCGACATCTATACTAGTCAGCGTGTGAAGGGAAGTAGAGCGAAATCATTCCCTTTGAACGATATTGTTGACGGTTCAAACCTGTAATGTGCTCTTCTAAATAAGCATCTGAGACACCTGTTGACCTATTTAATTCCCATAGGTTCGAGCGAGTATAAAGGAAAAGGGAACTGACTAAGGACATTTAATACAGGGAACATAAAGGAACATTTCTTCAGTATTATTAGGTCATTGGTATATTAAAACAGGCCATCAGAGAAAATATCAAAAAGCATGTGAAGCATGCAGGCCTTATTCCATCGTACATGCGTCAATGAGCAAATAGGTTTGCATGCATGCAAAAGTAAAGTCATCCAAACCCTAAAAGCTATATAAGAAGATAAGTCGAATCAAAAAAGTATCTATTATCATTATTCACTTTTGGAGATTGGTTTCTAGAGCAGCAGCAACAATAGCCGCAGCATCAAGTTGGGGTTGAAGGCGTGAGCCATCAACTAACAGGTGTTTTCGGCAGTGAAATCCATCTGCCCTAATCACTTCCGGATAGGTCACTCAGATCTATCATAAGCTCATCAAAGCATTCATTCTTCTTCAAAGATCTAGCATATAGAGAAGGACAATATTACAGGGATCACATTTTATTGTTGGGTGCACACTGGAGATTCAATGAATAAAATATATTTACCCAAGAACTTCATACTTTCTCCGCATGTCACTTTCATTCTTCTCGGAAGGGGCATATCATTATACCGAGGGCTCAGTAGGCTATTGAGTGCACACCTGAGAAAGATACAAGCACCATACGTGTGAGACAAGGGCGTCATTCACTCTTGAGAAAACAATCTGCTATTGGCCTTGGAAATGTCAAAAGTTGTGCATGTGTCCACCAGAATCTCCGAAAACGATATACTACCAGGTCTAGAAAGTCTCAGCTCTGTCCGTCAAGTATTGAAACAGTTACGAGGAAATCATCATAGAGAAAAAGGACGTTATTCCTTGCATGAGCGAATCTCCTGGAAGCAGCAACACGTTTTGAGGCTATAGTTCTTGCATGGCACGCATGTCCCCTTTATATTAAGGAACCATCACAGCTATGAATATTGGTATGTTACAACAATCTTACTGAAGCCTATTTCCTATTTTATCTCCATATTTGTCATATTTAGGGTTTTTGGGCATGTAACATGTTTTGCATGCGAACCAAATTATTTATCACATACATCTAAAACATATAAACTTGCAAACCAACCATCATTATCTGTCGGTATAACGATACAATATCAGTTGGGATATTACAAAACCAAGACATACGGTTCAACCGAGGTAAACATAATCGTCACCATCGATAAGTCGTCACCGTTCCAAAATATCATTCACGACGATCGTGATTTTGGACAAATAAAAATTAAAGGCCTTAAAGGTTAAGCTTTAAAGGATATTTAAATATTAAAAGTGAAAGTTTCACTTTAAATTATAAAAAGTAAGATAAAGAGTATAAAATAATACTTAAAGGTTTTCATTAAAAAGTAATTAAAAAAGTTTAAGCCAAGAAAAAATTTATTTTAATTAATAAAAAAGTTAGTATTTATTTAATAAAAAAAGGAGTAAATTGGAATTTAGTATTCAAAGATTTTAAAAAAAAGATAATTTATATAAGGAAGTTTTGAAGTACCAAAAAAAACATTGAAGGCTATTATTTATTACTAGAATTTAGACGAAAATATCAACGAAGTCAAATGGAGTCTCAGGGCAAAAAACAAGGAAGATTTCCAAGCACTTTAAAAACTTATGCTTCAATGTTATTCCATATAAAAGGAACAATTAGAGGGAAAGACATTACTATTTCTATTGCTCCCGTCGAACACAATAATTATATTAGTGTTGACTTTGCTAATGAGATAGCGATTCCAAAGTCAAATATAGGTGAAAGGTTAGACCTTTGGAATACGAAAGAATATAAAATAAGCAATTTACAATTTAACATTGGAAATTATATTAGCGTCTCGCCATTCATAGTTAAATCATTTTGGAGCAATGACGGTGACATAATTTTGGGATTACCTTGGATAGAAACATTGGGGACTTTTATCTTAAATGTTGAAAAGAAGTTTATGACATTTCCCTATAAAAAGAAGAAAATCACATTGCAGGACATTAACATGAAGTCAAAATCAAAAGTCATGTCATCTGAAGACTTCAAAGAAATATCAAAGGTGATGTCGCAGAGAAATGAGAAATCAACACAAACAATACACAAAGAAATCGATATGGTTATTGCAGATAAAGAGGAAGAGATGTCTCGTCTAAGAGATCATAATCAGAAATTACTTTTGTGAATCAAGAAGGCAAAGGATAAAGTTCAATGCGATCAAAAGTTAGAAGAGGAGAATCGAGATCTTCAAAAACAATTATCAGGCAAGAACAAAGAAAGCTCTTCCTTAAAAAGGGTTGATCAAGAACTGCTAGAGCAATTAAGAAGCTTAAAAGAAAGAAAGCACAAAAATCAAGACAATCAATATGACGTCGTCAAGTCAAACTATAAGGAAGAACTCTTACACTTAAGGAAACTTAATCAAGACGTGCTTATACAAGTTAACAAGCTTAAGCAGGAGAATAAATCTTTACAAGGAAAGCTAGATTGCAAGGGATCAATTGTCGACAAAGAAACGATGACTAGCGCAATAGAGAAGTTATCAAAGGCTCAAATTCAAACATCAGAAAAGGGAAGCAATGCAAAGCTTGTCCATGCTCAAATTCAGAAGAACAATCATATTGTCACATCGTTGCAAGCATCGACAGAAGATGGTTCCAAAAAACAATCACAAGAATCGTTAGAGGCACCAAATGTTGAAGTTCCTGGAAACACTTCACAACCAACTCGAGTTTCGTATCACCATCCAAATCATAGGAGTTGTTATGATCAACAAGGACAAGAGGAAAATTACCGATGTTATTCCTACAAGGAGCAAATACCAAATCAACAACTCCAGACAATCGATCAACAAACAATTCCATTAAAGGTAAATCTTGGATGGACGATTTCACAAATGAGGCAACATTTCCACGCAATGTTTAAAAGAACATATCATCTCATTTCATCAAGTGTCGCAACTACCAACACACAATGTCACGAGAAGCATTACGAGCAAGAACAAGGGATAAAATCTTCAGTAATTATGCTTCGAGGACAAAGCAATTTTCAGGGAGACGCAATGTAATGAACAAAATATAAAATAAATAGACATTAATAAATATTAATAATTAAATAAACTAATACTTAATGAAAAGACACCTTGATCAAAGGTTATGCCTCTTAACAAAAGGGCACCCAACATGGTTATTTATACAAGCAACATTTTCATTGTAATATCACCATTATCTTATCAACCAGCCCAGATTCGAATCCTAGGCTCTATCAAGCACCGAGAGGGATAAAATCTCTCGATGTGCAAACCTTTTTTCAGGTATTGCACTCAAGGAGCTATTCAGGGAGAGTTTCGCATCTCAAGAGATTTGATCCCTCTCGACGCTTAATAGAGCCTAGGATTCGATCTAGGCTGGTTAAAAAGCAATAACAATAACAAAATGTGCATGTCTTAATTGAAACAAGTTAATTATTCCCGTCTCAACTGTTTGTGGTATCAATATCCAAAGAGGAATTACCACTCTTAAAATCCCCACTCTCAATATCCCAATATCCCAAGATGAACTAACTTGTGTGAAATTAACAACCTCTATTCTTACAACATGACCACATGCTTCAATCAAGACGAATATACTTTTTTATGAATTTTTATGGTGATTAACACAAATTATATATTTAACAGCTAAAGAAGAAGTAAGCACATTATAATATTATAATATTCCATAAATGGACTATATTTTCAATTATATTTTAAAAATCTTATCTTTTAAAAACATTTTTACTAATTAAATTATTAAAACATTATAACTATTAAAACATTAAACTTTTAAAACATTATAATATTATACTATTCCATAAATTGACTATATTTTCAATTATATTTTAAAAACCTTATTTAAAGTATAAATGAAAAAACTTTATTTAAATACATTTTTTTATTTTTTATAAATTTTTCACTATTAAAATACGATATTTTAATAGTTATATTTCAGAGTCCCATAATTTAAAAGCCTTTATTTAACACTTTGCAATACTATACTAAATGCAAACATTAAATTGTTTCAAACCTCGGTATTTCATACATTTTAATATTATCCTATATATAACTTCAAGTTAGGATCTAGGATAATGAATCATATGATTCTCAGGTATTGCATAAATTAAAGTATATTAGTATTCAAAACATCTTCCTCACACATGGTTTTAAAACCATGTGCAAGGCCCTCCTAAACCATATACAATAAAACCATGGGTTGTTTAGGAGGCCTTGCACATGGTTTTAAAACCATTTGCAAGGCCCTCCTAAACCATGTACAAATAAAACCATGGGTTGTTTAGGAGGCGTGGCTTTAAAACCATTTGCAAGGGCCTCCTAAACCATGTACAATAAAACCATGGGTTGATTAGGAGGCCTTGCACATGATTTTAAAACCATTTGCAAAGCCCTCCTAAACCATGTACAATAAAGCCATGGGTTTTTTAGGAGGCCTGGAAGTTGGTTTTAAAACCATGTGCAAGGCCACAATTTTTTGCGGATAATTAAACTTTTTTATTTATTATTATTTTGCTAGGTAGGAACATTAAAACATATCCCCCATATTGAGTTGTTTTTTTTGCCGACATTGTTTTTGGCGGATGGTTAAAAATTTTATTTTTTATTATTTTGTTAGGAACAAACGTTACAACATCTCCCCCAATATTAGGTTGTTTATTGGACCGACATTTATTTTGGCGGATAATTAAAAAAAAATTATTATTTTGTTAGTAACAAGCGTTACAACATCTCTCCCATACGGGGCTGTAGAGTGCCTCTCAGCGCAATCATATAATATATTATTTTCCCTTCATGGAGTATTTACGTTATTTGCACTGGGTGTTTGTGTAAGAAATGATTTTATCGTTTCATCACTTTTCCCCTTTTAGTGACTTAGGCACAAAGTCACTAGGGGAACACTTGTATAAAATCCAACACTCCCTCTTACCTCACTCTCAACTTATTCCTGGAAAAGATGAACTGCTTCTTCACCAAAGCGGGTAATCCGCTCATGTGCTTCACACACAAAATAAGAAATGCTCACCCTTTCTAAACTCCTCTCTAGAAAGGTCAAATCTAATGTCCCTTCATGTTAGGAATCATTGCATGAAGGACATCATGAGCTACAAGGCTTAGCACTTCCTCTTTGCGCGGGAAGTCTTTTTGGCATGTCCTCCACCAAACTCACACTCCAGTCGCACACTGCCTATTGTAGAAGCTCCCTCTATCTCTAGAAGTCATCCCTCTACAGATCCTGCACTCTACACTGGTGCCACATATCGAGAAATCTCATCTCACTCCTCCATCAGCTACATGCCATACCAGCTAACCCTGTTGTTGGCACTAGAAAAAGTAGCATATCACTTGCTCCCCTAAAATGAAGACTAAATACTCGATACCACTTCGATCTTCAAAGCAACTCGCTCTCCCCTCTAAACTGGGGACTGAATACTCAGCGCCACATCAATCCTTGGAGCTTCTTGCTATCCGTCTGCCTCAGACTCAAAACCTACTATCCACCCAAATCCTCCAAATGTAGGTTGGCCATGCATTACATACTCACTGTCTCTCTGATGACC
Source organism: Pseudotsuga menziesii (assembly GCA_001517045.1). Taxonomy (NCBI): domain Eukaryota; kingdom Viridiplantae; phylum Streptophyta; class Pinopsida; order Pinales; family Pinaceae; genus Pseudotsuga; species Pseudotsuga menziesii. The sequence goes on from LPNX010585000.1 coordinate 285,246, forward strand.
TATCAACACTTGGTCGACCAGGTCCACTCCCACTGGGAAAATGAATATGTGTTCCTTATTGAGCAACACAACATACACTTCACCTTCCAAGGATGGAATTGAGAGTCTGTTATATTTTAGCCCTGAAACGTAGAGCACTCTAGATACCTCTAGAAGCTCTCCAAACTCTAGTTGAAACCGTACTCATCCCACACCTCTTACTGCATGCATTGTGCCCTCTCCATCCTAAATGAGCTTCTCTAGAACTGTCTCTATAGTAAGGAATGCATCTCGCAACCCAATCAAGTGACTACAACACGCACTATCAACTATCCACTTCCCAGCATCCACAAGTCCACTACTGTCGCAACTCAAAGCAACTGTGACGAGAGAATTCTTTCTCGAACTTTGCAACGTAACTCTCAATCTCAATCTAAGTAACAGGACACTTCCAAATAAGGCACGTGTCCTGTATTCCATGTGTCGAACACGACACTTGCCCTAATACATGTCCGACACCAAAATTTTCGTGTCTTGAAATCTGGACACTTTCCAACACGTGCCAGGAACGTGTCCTGATTTCTAGACATGTGTCCTGTCAAAAAGGGTATAAAGGAGGAGGAGGATAGAGGAAAGAGCTACAACAATAATGCTAATTTCGACATGTAGGAGCAGGAGGACAATTGACAGTGGCTAGTACCATTAATGAGCTGTGATATCTTCCCTGCGGCTATTTAGTATATGCAGTTTATAGTTCAAAGTTCATGATTCATTGATATTTGTATTATTGATTCATCATTGACATATTTCAATTGAATGATATTATGATTGATGTACATTGTATATACTTCTAGTTTTTCAAAAATGTAGATCTTTATGCATTTTTTTAATATATATATATATATATCATTTTTTAATATATATATATAAAACGTGTCCCCCATGTCCTATTTCCAGGATCGCCGTGTCTCATGTCAAATACTCGTATTTTCACGTCCTCAGTGTCCCGTGTCCCATGTCCTCGTGTCATGTGACTTAGATCTCAATTGTAGCTGCAACTTGTTCCTCCTCCTGCTTTCCCATGTTCTTATTAGGACCAACATAATGGCCAAACTCACTGCATGCATAACACCTGACTCTGCTCAAGTCCCCCTTCTACTCACCTCTCTATTGCTTAGCCCCTCCCTTAGCTTCTTGGAATTCTTTCATGTAGCTAACAAGGCAACATTCTCCTCTCCTTCCTTACTATTTGATGAGCTATTTGAAGAAAAATGACAACTAATTTTTGGTCAACCTTAACCAGGGAAAAACCCAAAACTTAGGAAACCCCTAGAGAGAGAATTTTTATTAAGGGCACTACAACTTCACTTTCTTTTCTTCTTGAGAGAATGGCAAAATAAACAAACCAGATTTAATATACTATTGTACCTTACCATTTAACAACAATAAATCTCAATTTTTGTGCAGTTCTACGATCCCACTACACGTGCCAAATTGATAGTTGTTGTACGATGCAAACCAAACTGTAGTTAATGCTCAAAAACCTCAAAATTTGTGTCCTCTCTGCAGCAAACTTCATTAACACGTGCCAGAAATAAATGTTGTACAGTACTAATAGTCCTGCCTTGGAAATTGGGCCACTATAACAACATTTAATGTTGAACAGTCTAGACATTTAATGCAATCACTCTTTCTTGAAAATCGTGCAAGGAATCTACCCTAGCAGTCTTGAAAATCAATCCACTCCTTGTCTTGGGAATCAATCCCTTTCTCTCCTTGATGAAAATTTGCCCTTCACCTTCAATTCTCTCTCTCTCTTCTCCTGTTGGTGCATCTTTTCCTTTTTCCCTTCACTTCATTTTATACTTCATTTGCAATAACTAACTCTTAACTACCATTTCAATAGCTAGGATTAATTCACTAGATCTAGGGTTCTTATTAAATGCACATTTAAATAATAAAAGTTAAACAGTAAATGCAGAACTTAAATGGGACCCATAACTTAAAGTACAAAAATTTTCTTTTATTTACATAAGATCACTTTGAACATAAATAAAAAACACAAGGAACAAAAGACTTTGTCCCCCTGGTTACAAACACACCAAAATTATGAGGAAGGACATCCAAAGTTAGATATTTCAACACTCCCTCCTAACGAGGGAGGTCCTTTGTTCCCTAAAGTAGCTCCCTCCTGCTCTGGAATACGTCTCAAAGATAAGTGCATGAACCTGAATTGAAACTTTGAACCTTGAGACTCCTCCTGAGCCTCCTGAACCTACTCGTCATCACTGTATTGGCCAAGTCTCTTGCCAGTGCTCTGAAGAGATCCACTCTTTTCATCAGAAGAAATGAAGATAACTAGTTGATCAACTGTAACTCTTGCCCATCCTCAAAATCTAACTCAAATAGCCAAACTTTTGAACCTGGATGCACATGTCCCCTCAATACATACAACCTGTCCCTGCAATCGTCGAGAAGGATAGTGGTACCAACTAGGTCTTCTGCTTGATAAAGGAAGACATGACCAAACCTGACCATCAATCCAAAACCATCATCCTCCAAGGATGAAACCGAGAGTTTATGACTCCGATCTCAAGAACAAATAGGACCCCATCCACCTCCAACACCTCGCCAAGGTCCAGTTGGAACCTCACAGTTCCAACACCTCGAACTGCTATCTAAGGACAATCAATATATTTCTGCACAAAATGCCCTGAGCCCAACTCTGTAATGATCTAGAAAGCACCATACAATTCGATCATATGTCTAGTTGAGCCATTGTCAACTATCTTGACATGATCAAAGACTGAGCTTCCCACACTGGAATATATGGAAGCTAGAGAAAACTCCTGCTCAAACTTTGCAACATATTCCTCCACTGAGACAGATGCTATTGTATCTTTCTCCACTTTCCCCTTCTTCTCTAGACATTTTGAAGCATAGTGGTTGAACTGATTGCAATAGAAGCACCTAATCCTACTTAAATATCTCTTCTTGGTGTTCTACTCGCTCTTAAGAGCCTCATCACGAGTATCTTCTTGGATGAAATTATCCCAAAGTCTCTCTCAGTTGGGTCTATTCTCTCTAGAGACCACACCTTTTACAAAAGTGTTCCATGCACCTGAAAAACCATTCAGGGCGGTTCTCACCATTTCTCCATCAGTTATAACTTTCCCAACTGCACCAAGTTCATCCCGAACTTGAGTGATCCTTGTGAGATATGAGGTCACTTTCTCATTCTCAGCCATTATGATGTCCCTCAACTTTTCCCTAAGTACCATATTTCTATTCTTGTTAGTTCTCTGGTACAATTTTGTCAAAAATGACCACATATCTAAGGCATTTGCTTTCCCTGCAATATGGGGAACAATGTGATCCTTGACAGCATAAAAAATCATTCTCTTGGCTTTCACATTTCTCTTCCTATAGGCTACATAACCTATTGCATCAGCAGTCTTATCAGGCACAGTGACTACCTTCTCAACTATATCCCATAGTTCAACTTCCTCCAACAGTAAAACAATATGTTCCTTCCATGGACTAAAGTTGGACTCTCCATCCAAGCGGTCTTCAAACCTCAAGTCGGTAGCCATTAACTCCTAGACTGAAAACTTCAACACACTGTGAGACAATCTTGCTTACTGCCTTTTTCATAACAGCTCTAATACCAGGAAGAAAAATAACAAAATTACAAAGTTTCTCTTTCAGCCATTTTGTCAAACATTTAGCAACTAGGTTTTAAATTAAAAGATTAACTTGCAGAATTTAAGAATTTAAAACACCATGTCATATTCTTCAAACGCATCAAATCTGAACATTCCCGTTGTACACAGTCAATTTTTTGTCAACCTTGACCAGGCAAAACCAAAAACTTGAGAAAACCCTAAAGAGAGAATTTTTATTAAGGGCACTGAAATTAATTACAACTTCACTTTCTTTTCTTCCTGAGAGAATGGCAAAATAAACAGACCAGATTTAATATACTGTCGTACCTTACTTTTTAACAGCAACAACCTTGATTTGTGTGCAATTGTACAGCCCCACCACACGTGCCAAACTTATAGTTGTTGTACAGTCCAAACTAGACTGTAATTAATGCTCGAAAACCTTGAAATCCGTGCCCTTTCTGTACCAAACTACATTCACATGTGCCAAAAATAAATGTTGTACGGTACTGGCAGACCTGCCTTAGAAATTGAGCCATTATAACAGCATTTAATGTTGTACGATCTGGACATTTAATGTAATCAATCTTTCTTGGAAATCGTGCCAAGAATATGCCCTAGCAATCTTGGAAATCGAGCCACTCCTTGTCTTAGGAATCCATCCCTTTCTCCCCTTGATGAAAATTTGCCCTTCACCTTTAGTTCTCTCTCTTTTCTCCTGCTGGTGCATCTTTTCCTTTGTCCCTTCACTTCATTTTATACTTCTTTTCTAGTAGCTAACTCCTAACTACCATTTCAATGGCTAGGATTAATTCATTAGATCAAGGGTTCTCATTAAATGCAAAATTAAATAATAAAAGTTAAATATTAAATGCACAACTTAAATGGGACCCATAACTTAAAGTACAAAACTTTCTTTTGTTTACAAAAGGCCACTGTGTACATAAATAAAAAACACAAAGTGTTGAACTTCTGTACCTAGGGAAGTGTTCCCCTAGTGACTTTATGCCTTAGTCACTAAAAAGGGGACAAGTTACATGACCCTTGTATTAATTACATGAGATGAGTAATTAATGCACTTTAGAGAATAAAGTGACTTTTTAAATCAATTTAAGTGAAGTTGAGAGGGAAGATATTTAATGGAGAGAAAAGTAATTTTTCTTATCCATTGATGAGAAAACACTAGATCAAAAGTGGGCCCTTGATCTAGTGACCTTTCAACTACCCTAGGAAGGTGAAATGAAGACAAGGGAAACAATTAAAAAGGCACCCATTCCTCATTTTTTTATATCCAAGAGAGTTGGTGAGCATTTTAAGAGAGCAACTCGACTTCTTGAGAAGAGGAGAACGCAGTTGAGAGAGAAGATTGTTGGCATGCAACTCGAGGCAGCTAAGGAATCATTTATTGTGCACAAATTCCAAGGAGTGACAACAATAATTACCAGCAGCTGGCACACAAATCGAGAATCCGTACAGCAGGTCCATATAGCAATTATGGGCATGTTTTTCGAGAAGAAAAATAGTGGCACACATTTCTAGTTAGGAGCGCAATTTTCGAGAAAAAAAATCGAAATCCGTACAGTCTGTACAATCCATACAGCGGCATGATTTTCTAAATCCGTACAGTTTGTACAATGGTATGATTTTCGAGGTCTATACAATCAAATCTGTACAATCCATTTGCTGTTGTTTTGGCACAAATTACAAGACAAAATTATGGGTTTTACAGATGAGATAAGTTGTAATTATGTTGTTGCACTTTATTTTGCTGAAGAAATAAAAAGATCTCTCTCAAACAGGTTTTCCCCTTGTGGGTTTTTCCGGGGCAATTTGCCAAAAATATTGTTTCTGAAATTTTCTGTGTGATTGTCCTAAAATTTTTGTTAGTGAATTTTTTCCAGTGTTTCATGTAAAATTTGTTTATGAGAAATCAATTCATCTACAGCATAAATGTTTATTGGGTTGGGCACTAAATAATGAGCAAGAGACTTGAAATCAGGGTGGGAAAAGACACTTAAAATTAACATGGTATCAAAGTTGAGTTGAAGGAAAAGAAATCAAATTTGTGAATTTTCAGACAATTAGTGGGTCTTCTTTTGTCAGTGAACAACCTTTGTTGGATTTTAAATTTGTATTGAAATGGCTATTGCATTAAGGTTGAAGGATAGGCTTAATGGGGCTCAAAATTTTGTCCCATGGAAAGCTAGGATAGTGCTTCTATTGGAGGAGAATGAACTTTGGGATGAAGTGGTTCATAGTACACAAGCAAGTCCAATTCAAGTTCTCACTTCCACTGATGCTCAAGCACTTGCAGCCTTCAACAAAAAAGATATAACAGCTATAAGGATCATTCTAGATGCATATACCAGATTTCGAATGAGAATCGAAAAATGGTACTGCAAGAGAAGCTGAAGAGCACAAGGATGGCTACATCTGAAAATGTAGCTTCTTGCCTTACCAGGATATCTCAGGTGAGAGACGAGCTTTCCGCAGTTGGGGAGAAGGTAGATGGCAGTGAGCTAGTGAGGACAGTTGTGAATATAGCGTGACAAAGCCGTGGACTATTTTCGTGGAGGCTATAGTTTCTAGGGAGAACTTGCCTTCTTGGGATAAACTGTGGGATGATTTCAGACAGGAGGAGACTTGGAGAGGTCTTGTGTAGGGTAGCTCATCAAACAGTAAAAAGGAAGAAGAGAATGTTGCCTTGTCACCTACAGGAAAGAAGTCCAAGAAGGGAGGGGCTAAGCAGCAAAGAGTTGAACAAAAGAAGGACCTAAGCAGAATCAGGTGTTATGCATGCAATGCATTTCGCAAATGTCCTAACAAGAGGTGGAGCAAACAGGAGAAGGAGGAACAGGTTGCAGCTACAACAGAGATCGAGAGTTTTGTTGCAAAGTTCGAGAAAGGATTCTCTCTTGTCACAGTTGTTTCGAGTTGTAACAGTAGTAGACCTATGGATGTAGGGAAGTGGATAGTTGAGAGTGTGTATGGTGAGCACATGACTGGGATGCGAGATGCATTCCTTACTTTAGATAAGATAAGATCATTTTATTTATGTCCAACTAATGACCACAAAGTAGGTCAACGAGACTGTTGGTTACAATGATGTCCGTACAGAGCAGGAGGACCAAACGGTCTCCTTTCAAAAAAATAAAAAATAAAAGAAATACAGTGCAAAAGGTATAGTGAGCAAAGCGAGTTAAGCTAAAAATGAAAGAGCTTCGACCACAGCCACAAAACCAAAGCCTCGCCATGGGACGGAGGTGCCCTAGTGGAGAAGATCCCGGAGCGAATAGGACCAAAGAAACTCTAGTACTCCTAAGATCTAAAGGCTGAATGAAGAAAACTGAGGGAAGTTCAATAAATTCTGCTGGCCCGATGAGGATGCAGGTTCTCTATTGAGTGGAGGAGTTTGAATGATGTTGAGTTCTGGAGGACCTAGTCCGTCCCTCAGGGAGAGATTTGGTACAAACCTACTGCTGAGATCTCGTGGGTCTAGAAGCGGTCCCACAAATACTCACTGATCTAGAAACTGGCTCAATATCCATGTCAGTTGGTCTCTTAATGCCCCTGGTTGGTGGTAGCACGCTGAAAAATGCCATGATCTTCTGTGTTGTGCCAAGTCTAGTGGGAGGATGAAGAATATGTGCTCGAAACCTGACAGCCTCCTGTAGATAGAGTGCTAAACATTTCTGATCAAGGTACCTGAAAAAGTCAGCCAGGGTCTGAGAGCCTCTAAACAAACAATGGAATCATCCTCTAATCTCATAGTATATGGGGCATCTGAAAATAAAGGGCATCTCAGTTTCCATTTCCTGTAGATGACATACTTGGCAGATCCTGTCTGGTCTGTCAATCTGGTGCTATGTCTCTACCTTAAGTCTATGGGATCCTACTCTAAACTACCCAAGAGGGATACGAAGAGCATGTATTCAGTGACAAAACGTGTTCTGGGGTCGAATAATGAGCACGTCTCTTATCTCCAAGAAGTGCTCAGCGTAGACGGCCATCTTTGGGCGCAACCCTCCCGGAGGATTGACCCAAGCAACCTGGATAAACTGCTAGTAAATATCCTCCCTGATGATCTTGTTTAGCTCTTGTCAGGTAGGTAGAAGGTGGTCGGGAGCATCTAGAGAATATTGGAATGGAGGAAGACGATCTATCTTAATGCCTATTGTTTCGAGAAGGTTAGAGACCCCTGTGAACCAACACTTCGCTCTGCTCAAGTGAGTAGCACGGCCAATAGCCTCACAGGAGCAGTATGCCAAGTTCGAATACATGTCTCAAACTTTTAACGAGTCTACAAAGCCCCAAACTCGATGCAAAAAGGAAACCAATCTGAAGGTCGTCTCAAGGCGAAAGGGTTCATCCCCAAACTCAACCAGGATGATGTGCTGCGGTATTGTCTATTTGCATCTGATGATGTGGCAAAGAAGAAGGATCTCGACTCTCTCAACTCTGGCCCAATCTGACTCAAGTAAAGATGGTCCCCAAATCTCTGATCTGTATAGAACAGTGGGGCGGATCAAGGTGTCCATAAGGCTCATCTTGGACGAGGTGTCCTGGAAGTGATGGCGAAAACGCTGTCTCTCAAGAAGGGCTAAGGATCCATACCCCTTGTTGATTCTAGGCTGAAGACCTGGACGCAAAATGAAGCGAGGACCTAAGAGGGCACAATTTATGCAATCAGAGAGATGGGACGAGTACTATTCCAGCTAGAGTTTGGAGAGCTTCTGGAGGTATCAAGAGCGCTCTTTGTTCCAGGGCTGAAAATAGCAAACTCTCCATTCCAGCCTTAGAGGGTGCAGGGTATGCAATGGTGTTCAAGAGTGAACACATATTTATCTACCCAGTGGGAGTGGATCCGGTTGATCCAATGTTGATTGGTCATCGGAGAGATGGAGAGTATGTGGTGTGTGGTCACCCTACATCTAGAGGATCTAGGTGGATGACAAGAGCAGAGTTTGAGACAAACGGAGAGCGTGAAGTGTTGGACGTTGGGTTCAGCACTCCCCATGAGTTTCGTGGCATGGACTAATCGCCTCCTGAGATCCTAACTCTGGCAATTGTGGCGGAGATTAACACCTGCAGGTTTTGGTCTAACGACAATCGTGAGTCCAACAAATGGTATCAGAGCAACAGGTCAAGGGTTCGAAACTCACCCACCTCGTGTTGGGGGGGAGATTGTTGGACAATGGGTTCAACGCTCCCCATGAGTTTCGTGACATGGACTAATCGCCTCCCGAGATCCTAACTCTGGCAACTGTGGCGGGGATTAACACCTGCAGGTTTTGGTCTAATGGCAATCGTGAGTCCAACATGAAGCTCCAAGGATTGATGTGGTGTCGAGTAGTCAATCCTTAGTTCAGAGAGGAGAGCGAGATGCTTCGAAGATTGCAGTGGTACCAGGTATCCAGTCTTTAATTTAGAGGAGTATGCAAGAGGCTACTTCTTCCAATGCTGGCAGGAGATTCAGTTGGTATGACTTGTCACTGATAAATGAGCGAGATGAGACTTCTCGACATGAGGCACCATTGCAGAGTATAGGCTATATAGAGGGGCAACTTCCAGAGACATAAGAAGCTTCTACGGCAAACAGTGTGAGACTGGAGTGTGATTCTAGTGGAGGAAGTGGTGAGTGTTGCATCTCAAGATGTCCTTCATGCAATGATGCCTAACATGAAGACACATTAAATTTGACCTTTCTAGAGAGGAGTTTAGAAAGGGTGGGCATTCCTACATTTTGTGAGAAGCACATGAGCAAATTACCAGCTTTGGTGGAGAAGTAGTTTATCTTCTTCAGGGATAAGTTGGGAGTGAGGGAGAACATTTTCCTAGGTAAGAGGGAGTGTTGAATTTTTTACTTAGGGAAGTGTTCCCCTAGTGACTTTGTGCCTTAGTCACTAAAAAGGGGACAAGTTACATGACCCTTGTATTAATTACTTGAGGTGAGTAATTAATGTACTTTACAACTATGTTGCGTGGGAGCTCTTCCCACCCCCTTGCTCCCGCTCTCGAAACTCGCTTCCTTCGGAAGCTCGCTCCTAAGGTGCTCCCTTCCTTTCCTATACTAAAAGCTCCTATGCTAGATTGATCTTTTGATGACAATGTTATGGTACCTCCCTTCTTTGCCAAGCTCCTACAAAAGTTTTTATGGTTGATAATTTGATGATAATGTTATAAGTTATAACTACTAGAGGATTGATCTTACATGGTATAATCCATGTATTCTATAGTTAATTCAACACCTCATATGTTTTTTAGATATAAATCCATTAAAATATATTACAATACATACTATACAAAAAACGCTCCCAAAACGGGAGCTTTTGAAAATTTCTCTTTTCACTTCACTCTCGCTCCTCGCTCCCAACAACATAGCTTTAGAGAATAAAGTGACCTTTTAAATCAATTTAAGTGGAGTTGAGAGGGAAAATATTTGATGGAGAGAAAAGTAATTTTTCTCATCCATTGATGAGAAAACACTAGATCAAATGTGGGCCCTTGATCCAGTGACCTTTCAACTATCCTAGGAAGGTGAAATAAAAAGACAAGGGAAATAATAAAAAAGACACCCATTCCTCATTTTTTTTATCCAAGAGAGTTGGTGAGCATTTTGAGAGAGCAAGTCGACTTCTTGAGAAGAGGAGGACACAGCTGCGAGAGAAGATTGTTGGCACACAAATCGAGGCAACTAGGGCAACATCTATTGTGCACAAGTTCCAAGGAGAGAGTGACAACGTTAGTTACCAACAACTAGCACACAAATCGAGAATTCTAAAGGCTTCCACTATTTTCGATTGCAAAGAGCCACGATTATCTGCCACAATTTTCAATGATTCGAGATTCTTGTAGCGCCTTAGTTCACTGACTTTAAACCTTGCACTACAGGAATCTCCCTTGTGCATATTTTTTGAACAATGACTTAAAAACGAGGGTTAGGTTATAAAGCTAAAACTTGGAACAAAATTTATTATAAGCTTTTCAGACTTTAAAGATATATATTAACTAATAAACTCAAAAGAAAACTTTAAAACCAATAAAATGAAATAAATCAAAACCATTATAAGCATAAAATCAAACAAAATATACTTATTACTAAACAAAAAACCTCAAATTAACACAAAAAAGTAAAGTAATAAGAAATCAATCATTTGAAAAAATAACACACATAGACTAAGAACAAAATCTAGACATAACAGCATGAAGGACATCCTGGGTTGCAACACTCGACATTTCCTCTTTCTGAGGGAAGTCCTTCTAGCATGTCCTCCACCAATCTCAAACTGTGTGTTGTAGAAGCTCCCTTGATCTCTGGAAGTTGTCCCTCATTAGATCCTGCACTCTACACCGGTGCCACATGTCGAGAAATCTCATCTCAATCCTCCATCAATGACATGTCATACCAGCTGACCCTCTTGCCAGCAATAGAAGAAGTACCCTCTCGCATACTCCTTCAATCTTTAAAGCATCTCGCTCTCCACTATGAACTGGATACTGACTGTTCAATGCTACATCAATCCTTGGAGCCGCTTGCTCTTCGTCTGTCTCAGACTCAAGACCTATTATACACCCCCATCCTCCAAATGTAGGTTGGCCACGCACTACATACTCACTGTCTCTCAGATGACCTATAACACTTGGTCAACCAGATCCACTCCCATTGGGAAAATGAATGTGTTCCTTCTTGAGCAACATGGCATACACTTCACCTTCCAATGCTGGAATTGAGAGTCTGTAATCTTTCGTCCCTGGAATGTAGAGCACTCCTGATACCTCTAGAAGCTCTCCAAACTCTAGTTGGAACCGTACTCGTCCCACTCCTTTGATTGTATGTATTGTGCCCTCTCCATCCTAAATGAGCTTCTTTGGAATTGTCTCTATAATAAGGAATGCATCTTGCAACCAAGTCATGTGAATACAACACGCATCTCGCAACCCAGTCATGTGACTACAACACGCACTGTCAACTATCCACTTCCCAGCATCGTGACAAGAGAAAATTATTTCTCGAACTTTGCAGCGTAACTCTCTAACTCAGTTCTAGCTGCAACTTGTTCCTCCTTCTCCTACTTGCCTCTCTTCTTATTAGGACACTTACCAACATAATGGTGAAACTCATCATGCATAACACTTGACTTTGCTCAAGCCCTTCTACTCACCTTTGTGTTGCTTAGCCCTCTCTTAGGGCCCCTCTTGGACTTATAGCCTATAGTTGACAAGGCAACATTCTCCTCTCCTTCCTTACTATTTGATGAGTTATTCGACACATAACTTCTCTGTGTCTCCTCCGAAATGAAGTCATCCTAAAGGCAGTCCAAAGAAGGCATATTCTCTCTGGATACAATAGCCTCCACGAATATAGTCCATGGCATTGTCATGCCATTCAATGTTTTCCGCACTAACTCACTACCATCATCCTTCTTCCCAACCGCTCTAAGCTCATCCCTCACCTGAGTGATCCTAGTAAGTTAAGAAGCAACATTTTCAGATGTATCCATCCGTATGCTCTTCAACTTCTCTCTTAATACCTTCTTCTGATTCTCATTGGAACTCTAGCCTAAATTGGTCAAGGCATCCCACATTTTATATGCACAGTCTTTACCTGTAATGTGTGAGATCACATGGTCCTTCCCTGCATCAATGATAATCCTCCTCGCCTTCATGTCCTTCTTGTTGAAGTAAGCCGACGTTGTTGCCTCGATAGAAGCGGGCACTTGTACTGGTTTTTCTTGAGTGTTGTTCACTACTTCATCCCACAACTCATTCTCCTTCAATATAAGTACAATCTTTGCTTTCCAACCTCAACCCTGTATCCATCTCACTAAAATTGTAAGTCCAAACCTGCCTCTAATGAACAAAAGAAAACTCCCTCTCAAGTCTGAAATCCCTACTGTACTTCAAACAATCAGCTCAGGTACCATGTAAAATTTCCACTCAATTTTCAACTCTGATTTCTAATTTCACTGACACATTGTTTAATACATAAACGCATTCAACAAATAACAACTGCAAATGAATTCTTTCCTCATAAACAACTCAGAATTAGAAACAAATAAATATATTTACCACACTACTGAGAGCATAAATAAATATCAGTCACACATGAAAAATTTCAAACTCAACAATTTTGGCCAGTTAGCCCAGGCAAAACCCCGAAGGGACACCTGTGAGAGAGGATATTTATATTATTTCTTCTCAAAATAATATAGCAGTAATAGATTCATAAATTAATGACAACTTATCTCAACCACTGAAGACAAAATTCAGCCTCTGAAACAGTGTCAGGGCTGTGTAATATCCCAAATACTGATATTCTCTAATGTTCTATGATAGTGCTGACTCGCACACTGAATCTCATACAAATTTACAAAATAACTGTGCATGCAAAAATGCCCTAAAATATAGCTAAATTAGGGTTAGGGTTTGGCAGAGAGAAATTAACACTTACCCCTGATATTCTGGATGATAATGACTCCAGAAGATAGCTGCATGCATAAGGATCCGGATGGGTGGTCTAATAATGCTCTTTTCCTCTGGTGTTACCGCCCCGCAATACCGTAAGCACCCTCCAAATTGAAGGTGACGTTTTTGTAGGAGGAGAGGTACATTCGGGCTGAAACTTTCTGAGCTTGTCTGTCTACTAATGCCGGAGAGATGGACTGGCACATGCGAAGGTTTGGTTGCCTCTAAGTGCCCTAGCGAATTGATTAGCAGTTCTGTTGCTCACGCCCCCAACTGATCTGTTTGGCTGATAGCTGCTTCAGGTGCGCAAACTTATGGCTGATAATCACTGCATATCGTAGGATAGGCCTGCAGAGGAGGAAGCTGATATGCAAAGGAAAGACTGGGTTTTGTGGTCCCAGCGAATCCTTCTGTGTTTTCCCTGCTACTTTCGACTGCAAAAAGTGGATCTGCTAATAACCTTTCAAAATGTGTTGGATCTCCGAATACTGTAGTATATGATGGATGCAATGGATAAACCTAGATGATCTATCCCAATAAGAGACTAGAGCAAATATCTCACTACCCAACCCTCGCTAGCTGAAGACACCGTCTCCAACCCCAGCTGTCGTGGTTGCACGCTGTGCTGCTGCTCGAAACCCCAAAATCAATCAACAATAACAATAGATACCTCCTTTAGTCCCGTAACCCTTCTTAAATAGATCCTTGTGCACGTTTAGGGTTTGCATGTCACTTTTAGGGTTTATGCTCACTTTTGCATGCATGCAATTCTAATTTCAAAATGACTTTAATACTGAAGAAATAAGGCCTACATGCTCCGCATGCTTTATGATAAAAACTTTGATGGCCCTCTTTACTATACTGATGACTGAATAATTGTCCTAATGTGCTCCGGTATTAAAGGTCCTCGATCAATTCCCTATTTATCAAAAACGGAACATTAGTCCTCCCTCGCCAAAGATTGCTTGTCCTCAAGCAATGCCAACGCAACTCCACAATCAATCAAACTGAACCAACTAAATTCAAGCATGATCCCAAGGTCCCAAATTATTCTAGGAGATGTGTAGCATCCTCTGCTCAAAGCACTGCACTGAATGGTACCATCACAAGATATCCCATGGAAGCCTCCTAGAAGCAGAGTAACTAACCATGGTGTAAACGAGGTACAATCACAAGAGACTCCTGAAAGCATCCTCTAGCAATCACTAAGTTGCCAATCACTGTAATCCCAGGGTCCCAAATCAATTTGAGAATTGCAGAGGTCAAAATGCATCCATCGCTACCCTTCATAGTATCGACACAAGGAGCATCCTGTAGAATCCCAAGTAACCCCATTAGTAAACATTGTATCCATCCCTCATAAGGCCTCCCACCTGGATCCCAATGCAAACTTGTGCATCTTTCATCCCAAATATCCCAAGGCTCTTGTGGGACTATACCCCTAGCTCGGAATGTCTTCCCAAGAATCGCCCACTCAATACGACACCAACTCTTAATCTCTCTCCAATCCAACCCACAAAAAGGACCTTGTCCATAAGCACCATCACAAGGAATAATCCTACCAAGCTGACATTCTACCCTTTTGATTTCAACTAGAATGCTCATATACTGTTGCCCAATTTCTCGATCCTGGCCAACCTGTAAAACCATCCACCATTATGGAAATGTGGACTCAAGCTACTGCAAGCCTTGTCTATGTATTCCTGAAGAGGACTGCTTTGAAATGCTAAAGTATGTTTCTTCTACTGCCACATCAAGTAATCCAACTACTCTTCAATACTAGAAAGCCTGACCGTTGACTTGGTACATACAACTCGAAGAACTGTAAGCTCAACATCTCGCTGTACTATGGTGTCTCGGAGCATCTTGGTCCTCTCTTTCATCGCTAGAATGCTTTCTTTAACCTGTTCAATCTTCTTTCGGTGATTATCATCTGGAAGCTCTATCTCATGGATGTATAAACTCTCCCTAACCTCCGTGTGTGACTGCTCACTGTCTTGACTGCTGTGCTCATTGCCTTGCACCTCATGTATTTCGCCTATCATAACTGTCTGGACTCCTGGTATAGGTGATGAAGAGTGTACCAACTCCAACTCATCACACAGCTTGTCCACAATCTGACTAGCAAATGTGCTTGTGTCGCTAGACTCACAGGATGGCTCTAATGCGATCACCTCATGCACATCCTCATCATGTACTGTTAACTCCAAATGAAGCTCACCAACAACTTGTAATTCATGCTCATCTTTCTTCACTACCCCAACTATGCCTTTAAGGAGATCCTCATGCGATCACCTCATGCACATCCTCATCATGTACTGTTAACTCCAAATGAAGCTCACCAACAACTTGTAATTCATGCTCATCTTTCTTCACTCCCCCAACTATGCCTTTAAGGAGATCCTCATCCCAATCCTTGGGCTAGCTCCTGAACTTGAGGGTGTAATAATCTTGAAAGGGCAATGTTGCACATACCTCATCACCCAAGGCTAGATATTCCCAATATCAAGGCAAGTGTTGCAGTGTTGCTAACCTCTGCAAATTTCCAGTCAAGAGCCTTCTCATTGTCTTCATGTTCTCACAAGCTGGAAAAACAAAACCTTTATTCTAACATACATTTCACCAACATCACTGACATGCATTTGCATGTACAAGCATGCATCAACATGCACTTTTATTCAATTTCTCTGTGCCCGCAGCTGGCAAGGATCATGCTCTGATACCACTGTAATATCCCAAATATTGATATTCTCTAATGTACTATGATAGTGCTGACTTGCACACTCAATCTCATACAAATTTGCAAAATAACTGTGCATGCAAACTCACCATGCAAAAATGCCCTAAAATATAGCTGATTTAGGGTTAGGGTTTTGCAAAGAGAAATTAACATTTACCCCTGATATTCTGGCTGATAATGACTCCAGAGATAGCTGCATGCATAAGGATCCAGATGGGTGGTCTAATAATGCTCTTTTCCTCCGGTGTTATCGCCTCGCAGTACCGTAAGCACCCTCCAGACTAAAGGTCACGTTTTTGTAGGAGAGGTTCGTTCGGGATGAAACTTTCTCAGCTTGTCCATCAGCTGATGCCGGATGGATGGACTGGCACATGCGAAGGTTTGGCTTCCTCTAAGTGCCCTAGCGAATTGATTGGCAGTTCTGTTGCTCACGCCCCCAACTGATCTGTTTGGCCGATAGCTGCTCCAGGTGAGCAAACTGATGGTTGATAATCACTGCATACCATAGGATAGGCCTACTGAGAAAGAGGAAGCTGACATGCGGAGGAAAGACTGGGTTTTGTGGTCCCAGCGAATCCTTCTGTGTTTTTCCTGCAACTTCCGACTGCAAAACATGGATCTGCTAATAACCCTTCGGAATGTGTTGGATCTCCGAATACTGTAGTATATGATGGATGCAATGGATAAACCTGGATGATCTATCCCAATAAGAGACTAGGGCAAATATCTCACTGTCGAACCCTTGCTAGCTGAAGACACCGTCTCCAACCCCAACTACCGCGGCTGCACGCTGTGCTGCTGCTCGAAACTCCAAAATCAATCAACATTAACAATAGATACCTCCTTTAGTCCAATAACCCTTCTTAAATAGATCCTTATGTGCACTTTTAGGGTTTGCATGTCACTTTTAGGGTTTATGCTCACTTTTGCATGCATGCAATTCTAATTTCAAGTTGACTTTAATACTGAAGAAATAAGGCATGCATGCTCTGCATGCTTTATGATAATAACTCTGATGGCCCTCTTTACTATATTGATGACTAAATAATTGTCCTAATGTGCTCCCGGTATTAAAGGTCCTCAGTCAATTCCCTATTTATCAAAAACGGAACATTACAGGCTGCCTTGACTCCTGTGCACTCAGTTACCTCTAAAATCCACGCTAAATTCTTAGAACTGTACGAACTGTATCTCATAGGACAGTATAGTCTTCAACTTGGAATTTGTGCCCACTATTACAGCAGAAAACTCCCCAAAATTCATGCCCTATACAACCAGCAATTTTTTTGAACAATACAACCTCATTACTTTTTTATCTGCTCCTCGATTTTCGTGCGAATGAAGTGAGAAAGTATATTGCTTTCTTCTCGAAATCTGAGCCAATTCACCAAGAAAGTCGTTCCCATCACCTACTATACAATCTACATAAAAATGTGTGCCAAAATCACTCTAACTCTTGTTAAAGAAATGTAACTACGAAAGATATTCTATTTTGTATTATTATTATTATTTACCCTTCCAGAGATGGTGTTCCTTCGATTACAAATGTCATTGATGAAATTGGTCATGTAAAGTCTTGAGGTAAAACCTCAGTTGTAAGTTGGGTCAGTAGTACCCACAAAAGTATTATTAAAATGTAATTTTGAGTCTTCCAAGGCAAGTCGGCCTTGGCAGCAAAGAAAAGTCGATATTGTTGCGTTATTAGGCCTCTCAACTGATTAGTATAAATAGGAGAGGTGCCTCCCTCATTTGTACAAGTAGAGCACTCAAGCAAGTTCGCTATAGAGAGGAGAAACAGTCCATCTGAGGAGGCAATTGTCTAGTCTTATTCTTTGAGTCTTACATTGTACTTGGTTGAAGTCTATATTGAGGAAGTTTTGTTTGGGTTTTCTTCCCCACGAGGGTTTCCTAGGATAAATCTTTGTGTTCTCTTTTTTATCTATTGTGCTTGTCATTCTTTCAATGATCCCTTTGTTTTGGCATAACAACTTTTAAAATCTTAACATGAAATCAGAGCCAACCTAAAAGAAGACATTGTGCATCCGTTTTCCCGCAGTTCAACAAGTTAGGGCTCACTATTCTCGACACCTCCTTCCACAAATCAGTCGAAAAAGAAGAACCATTCAACTCACCCTAGGAGGGCGCATCTTCTTGTCAAAGCAGTTTTCAATTCTGTGGATTTTCATTTTCTGACCTACCACTACTACTAGGAGAAACTAGGGCACCAAATTCCAGAAAAGCAAGATCAATCTAGCTCTCCTTGGGGAGGCCTTGGGGAGGCGCATCTTTTCCTCCAATCACCTCTACAAGTGATCTCAATTGGAAAATTAGGGTTTTCCAGTCAAACCCTTAATCATCCTGAAGCAGATTCCAAAAGCAGTCCTCAAATTAGTGAGTTTTACCTCTTATATTTACATTTGAGGTTTTAATTCATTAAAGATGACAAATATTACCAAGCTTGATGAAAAGTTTGAGGGCGCAGAGAACTTCAGAGCATGGAAGTACAGAGTAATGCTCATCCTTGTAGAACATGAACTCCCTTACCACAGTATACGCACTTGTTCATTTCAACTTTACCTTTCTTCTTCTGGGAATTATTCTTCTTGGAGTTTGAGGACTCCTCAGGAGACTTGGACTTGTCTCCCTTTTGATCAGGAGGCTTCTTCTTCTTGCCTTTGGAATCCATCTTTGAATCTCCAGCAACCAAAGCTTGATCTTTGGTAGGTTTGATGGTGCCCATCATGACCAACTTATCTTGCTCCTGGGTCAAGGATTCCATGAAATGTGCCAGTGAAGGCATCTTCCATGTTCGAGCTGTCAACTTTGTGGCATGAAAGGCCGATACAAACACTAAATAGTCAGAGCCAAGCTTCGAAAGTATGGCCAAAACTAGGTGCTCATCTTTCTTTTCGATACCACACTGTTTCAACTACAAAACAAGGGCTTTGAAAAGTAGACTTATAAGGACTCAAAATTGCTTAGACTTAGTGAGATCAACTCATTTTCCAGTTGATGTCCCCTCATTTCATCTATCTTGCCAATAAAGTTTGAAGCTTCTCCCATACTTCATTTGGTGATGTCAATCCATCAAGATGGAAAAAGTCTCTGGAAATACTGAGACACAAGAGACCATAAGCCTCATCCCTCCTGTTGTGCCACTTGATCTTCTATGCTGCTGCATTGGGATCAGCCTCAGTTGCCATGGTCACATTGTATAGGCCCATTACTCCTCATCAGAATCTCCATCTATTCCTTCCATTCGAAGTAGTTGAATGGAGTCAAGATGATATGGTGAGATTGATTTATTTCTTCAGCAACTACACCCTTGAACAGACAGAATGCGCTCCCCGGGAGTGATGTCGATCCTGCAAAAGCAATAGAAGAGGAGAACAATCGAGCTACAAAGGCTCTAATACCATGTGGAAATTAAGCCTAAGCTTAGATCGATTGAACTCACAAAATTCTTGTAAAACATGTATAGATTCACTCAAATTGGAGACTGCATATGGTGTGTAACACAAACTTCTATTGAATTAGTTTACATCAGCCAACCTCATGAATTCATAGGTTGTCCAAATATATAATTACATCAAAGATTCGAATGCCTAAGGAGGCAAAGTTGAATCAACACAAAAGCAAGCTTACTAAAAATTCAATATCCCCCTAGGTGCATAAAACACTTTCCTAATATGTCAAGGTCACGAATGGGTTGAATGAAGTGTATCAGCTGATAAGTGATGGAAAGTGGATATACTCATGCTTTCAGAAGAGAAAAATATGGAGGATGAGTTGTGCAAAAAACAAGGCAATTGCCTTATGACTAGCTTCCACCTTTTGCCTTAAAAGCTGTTGAAAAACAGTCTAACTCTGGATAAGGAAGGAATGCGCACTTACTAAACTGAGCAGTTTGATGGGTGCAAGTGGATGTCAACTAGCTAGTGTAGGACCTAGGAAATTAACCAAAAATAATTAAATAATATATCCTAAGTAAGGGAATGGGTTTTGATTATTCTAACACCCACTTTTAATCCTGAGTTGTGTGAAATATCAGAAATAAATCAGAGATATAGGGCCTAGCAACAAGGTTTAGTCACCCTTTACATACTACTTGTCCATACAAAACAAGGAAAGAGGCAAAACCACAAAGGGAAAAATCCTCCATGAACAAAATTTTGTGAAAACTTGTCTTCAATCAGTGTTCACCATATGATCAGTTATCCCCAGCAGTGATTTGAGATTGTTGAATGTCTTCTCAGAAAACTCCTTGGTGAAGATGTCTGCAACTTGCTCAGCAGATGTGCAAGAGCTTTAAGATCAGGCAATTGAGGAGAATTCACTTCAAATGAATTCAATGACTTCTGTAAGGAATCCAAAATTAAGGGGGAGCTTACCACACCCTATAATCCCCAACATAATGGAGTGGCGGAAAGGAAGAATAGACCCATCATAGAAGCAGTCAGAGCAATGATCCATGATCAGGATCTACTTATGCGTTTATGGGTCGAAGCAGCAAGAACCGCAATCTATGTACAGAATAGAATATCTCACAATGCTCTTGGAAACAAAACCCCAAAAGAGATGTTCACTGGTGAAAAGCCCGAAGTAAGCCACCTGAAGATATTCGGTTGTCCCGTGTACTTACATGTTCCAAAGGAGAAAATATCAAAATTGGACTCTTCAGCAAAGAAGGGAATATTTGTTGGATGCAGTGACCAATCAAAAGTTTATAGAATCTACATTCCAGGTTTTTGTCAGATCAAGATCAATAGAGATGTTACATTTGATGAAGACACAAACTTCACCAAATCTAGAAAGATCTATGCAGATGAAGATCATGAAGAAGGGGAGGCGACTCCTAGAACCACAGAAGCTACCAAACCACCAGTTACAGACATTGAAGAAGATCCTATACCAAAATATCATGACCTAGCAGAACCCATGGAAACACCCCGGGAGATGATTTCAACAAAAAGAAGGCCAGCTTGGGCTCGTGATATAATTAAAGAAGTATAAAGATATGGTGCACCAGAAGTAAGTAAGAAACAAAGAATCTACTCTAACTATGTGGCATTAATGTGCAACCTTGTTGATGAAGAACCCACGTGTTTTGAAGAAGCTTCAAAGAAGAAGGAATGGATGAAAGCCATGATCAAAGAATACCAATCTATAATAATGAATGATGTTTGGGATATGGTGCCAAGACCAAAGGATAAGTCAATAGTTTCTTCAAAATGGATTTTCAAGTCAAAGCATTCAACAGATGGCAGTATTGAAAAGTTCAAAGCAAGATTTGTCACAAAAGGATTTTCACAAAAAGAAAGAATTGATTATGAAGAAACCTTTGCACCAATAGCAAGATATACTTCTATCAGAACTATCATTGCCTTGGCATCCAAGATGAAATGGAAGCTACATCAAATGGACGTAAAAACAGCCTTCCTAAATGGTGTCATAGAAGACGAAGTATATATTGAACAACCACCAGGATTTGAAACTCACGACAAGGAAACACATGTATGCAGATTAAAGAAAGCTCTGCATGGGTTAAAACAAGCACCCAAAGCATGGTATGGAAGAATTGATGGATTCCTTATGAAATTGAGCTTTACCAAAGTAAAGTTGATTCCAATATTTACTATAAGGCTGTAAATGATGGGATCATGATATTACTGTTATATGTAGATGATCTATTTTTGACAAGAAAATAGAAGCTCATCAGTGAGTGTAGGAAAAAATTTGCAACAGAATTTGAGAAGAAAGACCTTGGCACGATGCATTATTTCCTAGGTCTTGAAGTATGGCAATTTCCAAATGATATTTTCCTAAACCAAGGAAAATACACAGTTGAGATCCTAAAGAGATTTGGGATGTCGGATTGCAAGGCAATGAACACTCCGATGGTGACAAACCTAAAGCTCTTGAATGATGACTCTTCAGAAAGAGTAGATGTCACATTATACAGACAGATTATTGGCTCACTAATGTATATGACAAATACAAGACCAGATATATGTTTTGTTGTAAACACCTTGAGTCAGCATATGGTGGAGTCCCGACATGTTCATCTAGTTGCAACAAAAAATATGATGAGTACCTAAAAGGTACATTAAATTGTGGCCTCAGATATGCAGTCGAGGCCCAACAGTGAGTTTAGATTGTATGGTTATGCTGATTCAAATTGAGCAGGAAGGGTTGTAGATAGAAAGAGCACTTCAAGATGTTTCAGTTTGGGATCGGGTGTGATCTCATGGCTTAGCAAAAAGAAAACCAGTGTTGCCCTCAGTACAGCCGCATTGAGTACGTTGCAGCATGTTTAGCCTATAGCGAAGCAGTATGGATTCGCAAGCTATTGGCAAGATTGTTTGATGCCAAGATGGATGCAACTAAAATTTATTGTGACAACCAGAGTTGCATCAAGCTAACAGAGAACCCGGTGTTTCATGATAAGTCAAAGCATATAGAGATAAAGTATCACTACATCCAGGATATGGTGCAGAGAGGAGCCATGAAGCTCCAATATGTTCCTACAGAGAAAGAAGTTGTTGATGTGCTGACTAAGCCTCTGTCTCATGTAAAGTTTGAGCACTTTCACGACAAGCTTGATGTAGTCCGAAAGGACCTCCCTGGAAAGAGGGAGTGATGATAAGATTATTATTGAGGATGAGATGGCAATCGCATGCCAGTACAAAGAAGCCCAGTCGAGTTTATCAGTATACCTACAGATATTGATGAGGTTCGGCATTCATTTGCGGACGACAGTATCCTAGTTGAGGAGGGTCTTGTGGACAAGAACACTCTCTTGTTGAGAGTGGTCCTAGCGCTTGTTGGCTAAGGATGGTCTTGCGGACAATAGTACTCTCATGGAGAGTGGTCCTGCATTCATTTGCGAACAAGATCCTACATTCATTTGTGGACAACAATATCCTAGTTGAGGATGGTCCTGCGGACAAGAACACTCCCTTGTTGAGAATGGTCCTAGCACTTGCCGACTGAGGATGGTCATGCGAACAATAGTACTCTCATATGGAGAGTGGTCCTACATTCATTTGCGAACGAGATCCTGCATTCATTTATGGACGACAGTATCCTAGTTGAGGATGGTCCTGCGGACAAGAACACTCTCTTATTGAGAGTGGTCCTAGCACTTGTCAGCTGAAGATGGTCCAGCGGACGATAGTACTCTCATTTGGAGAGTGGTCCTGCATTCACTTGCAAATGAGTTCCTGCATTCAGTTGCAAATGATGATGTTCCAACATTGTTTATGTTGTGGGTGATTTAGCTCAGTATTTGTATACTGATGATATTGCAGGTGATGCTCAAGATGATGCGAGAGATGATGATGTTCGAAATGATGCCAGAGATGCAGATGATACCAGAGATGATGATACCAAAGATGATGATGCTCGAGATGATGCCAGAGATGTCTGTGATGATGATGTTCCACGGATGATGATGAAGTTGATATAGTTGTAAAAACTTCCTATGACATATAGATTCACCAGTTAGTTGTACAAATGTATTGTTGTGTTATAGAATACCTTCCTTG
Source organism: Pseudotsuga menziesii (assembly GCA_001517045.1). NCBI lineage: Eukaryota > Viridiplantae > Streptophyta > Pinopsida > Pinales > Pinaceae > Pseudotsuga > Pseudotsuga menziesii. The sequence continues at coordinate 308,642 of LPNX010585000.1, forward strand.
TTAAGAAGGAGTGTTAAAGAAATGTAACTGCAGAAGATATTCTATTTTGTATTATTATTATTATTTCACCTTCTGGAGATGTTGCTCCTCCGATTAGGGATGCCATTGATGTAATTGGTCATGTAAAGTCTTGAGGTAAAACCTTCGTTGTAAGTCAGGTCAATAGTATCACAAAAGTATTATTAAAATATAATTTTCCAAGGCAAGTCGGCCCAGGCAGCAAGGAGAAGTCGGCCCTATTGGGTTATTAGGACTCTTAGCTGATTAGTATAAATAGGAGAGGCGCCTCCCTCATTTGGACAAGTAGAGCACTCAAGCAAGTTCGCTATAGAGAGGAGAAAGAGTCCATCTAAGGAGGAGGAAGTTGTCTAGTCTTATTCTTTGGGTGTTACACTGTACTTGGTTGAACTCTATATTGAGGAAGTTTTGCTAGTTTTTCTTCCCCACAAGGGTTTCCCTAGATAAATCTTTGTGTTCTCTTTTTTATCTGTTATGCTTGTTATTCTTTCAGTGATCCCTTCGTTTGGGCATAACAACTTTTAAAATATTAACAATTCATGCTGCACGATTCTCCTTGGAATTCGTGTTGTCAGTTTTGTCTCTCTTTCATGAACTCGTCCTCTTCTTCTCAATGAGGTGGACTCCTCTACAACTCTCTTCATGAGTGAAAAAGGAAAAATGAATTGCCTTTTTATCATTTTTCCCTTGTCTTTTCATTTTCTCTCCTGGGGTAGTTGAACGGTCAATAGATCAAAGGCTCACAGTTAATCTAGTGTTCTTACATCAATGGATGAGAAAAACACTTTTCTCTCCATTAAATAATTTCCTTTCAACTTCCACTTAAATTTATTGAAAAGTCACTTTATGACTCTAAAGTGAATTAATTACTCATCTTAAGTAATTAACAGAATGCTCATGTCACTTTTCCCCTTTTAGTGACTTAGGCACAAAGTCACTAGGGGAACACGTCCTTGATATAAAATTCAACATCTTTGACAGTGTGGTTCAAGGAACTCCACGTATGTGTGGCAGCAGGGCTGTAATGTTTATAAATAATCATCATTCTTTCACTCTCAAATATGGTGTTCAGCATGCAACTAATAACAGGGCTCAACTTAGGGGTGGCAGGTGCGGGTGGGATCTTGTTGGATCCCGGAGGACAAGTGGAACAAAGGTTTGCTTGGGGTCTGGGCTATAGAACCAACAATGAAGCAGAGTGGTTAGCCCTTCTTCAGGGTCTTCAACTCATTCGAGACAAAAAGCTCCGGAAGGTTTTAATATTTGGCGACTCCAGGCATGTCATCTATAAGATGATCAATGGATATCCCACTGGAGCGATAAAATGCCGCCGGTTGTATAAAAAAGCTAAGCTTCTCATGTCCCAATCTTTCGAGGTTTTCACATTCTTCGACTTAACAACAAAGAAGCGGATAACATGGCTAATGTTGGCGCCAGTCTTCCCCTTGGCCACTTTAGCCTTGATGGAAATCTTCCATTCATCAAGTTCATTCCATGATGAGACGTCACAAATCTCATTCCCGCATTCTCTTCATGCTATGTGTTAATATGAAGACTTTTCACCTTAATAAAATGCATGGTTGCCTCCGAGGTTTTCCACTCTCTCCCCTCCTTTCTTTCTTCCCCCTCATCCCTCTCCTTCCCTTCTCCCGACCCCCCTCCTCTTCTCCTTTCGCTTCCCCCCTCTCCCACCGCCTTCCATCCCTCATTAGCCTCCCCCCAGCTGGCCCTCACCTTCCCTTTCCTTTTGGCGGCTCCTTGCTTTTAATTTCGTGTCCCGTATGCCCTCCTCCAATTGTCGCGTGGACTATCCTTCCCTCCTCGGCTGCTGCTGAATTAAAGACTGGCAGGCTTTCAATTTATTGCCTCTCCTCGCACGATCGTTGCCTCTTCATTCCCTCCTCTATGTCGCTTCTCTGCAAAGACTCATTCCATCACTCTGCTCCGGAATTTGAATATGGTTCTCCAGACTCTGTGAGCTTTCTTCTGAATGTAGTAGCTCGAATTGGGGGAGGGAGACTGCTGGGAATTAAGTGGCATGATCTCCCTCTCATCCGCGCCTTTGTAAAGGAGCGTCTTGCTCTGTCTGCCTTCTCCCTCTGTCATTGTAGTTATCCTTCAGCGTCCTGGGGTTCTGTTGGCACAACTCTTTCTTGTGAAGACAGTCTGGTTCGGGTTTTGGGCTGTATATGCACTGGCTGGAAAAGAGGAGCAGTGGGAACGTTGTCATGCACAGGCAGACTTGGGATTTCTTCTTTGCAACAGGAAATTGCAGTACTCAGGTGTGTTATAAGTGAACTGTGGGTGGACTGTTTTGTTTTTCCGCTGAATAGCCAGTTCTCCTGTATCGTAATTGCGGCCGATTCTGGAGGTATGGCTCACGCTGGTGACAATGCTGGGTTGATGGACATTAAAAAGAATTTACGCAGGATGTATGAGATGACAGCGATTGGGGTTATGGATAATAAAGAAATGGCCAAGGAAATCAAAAGCATGAATGAAACTGTGAGATACACATCGCTCCAGGTTAGCAACCATGATGCTCGTATTGACGATAACGAGAGCAACCTGCGCGAGCTGCTGGTCAAGGTGGACAGAATTCAGGAAGACCTCGAGAAGCTCATCTCTATGAACCAGGGCAGCAGGGTTAACGGAGTAAATGAAGAAGCTGATCATCCCATGGAAGAAGAATCGGTTGTGCAGCCCAGGGCTATCAGAGGCAACCCTTAACTTATGTCTTTTGGCTTTTCTGTTTCAATTTTGTATGGGTAATGTTTCTTTGTATATTTCTATGTAGCCAGTTCATGAGGGTTTATACAACCCGAGTCATTAGCAATTTTGGAACAATCATATGCACTGTCTCATGGGAAATTATCAGGACAAGCCAAATGTGCAGCATTTTTTATCTGCCGGCTCTATATATTTTGCTTTCTATGTAATGAATGGCTGTGCACAGCCTGTTAATATACTCTCCCTTTCTGTTTCTGTTAAAAAAAAATAACAGGGCTGAACTTCACACAATGGGTTCTAATTAAAATTGCTGCAGAATTATAAGTGATAGGGAACTCAAAGATGCGACAGATTGGTGTAAAGTGTCAAATTACAGATCTGCTTTGGGAGCATTATGCACAGAGTGAAGCACATAAAATCAAGTTTTGATTTTATATCCTTCTCGCATATATTTTGAGAATTCAATGCTCAAGCAGGCTCTCTCTCAAAGTGTGCTCTCAACTTGCAAGAGCCAAGGTATTCTGGATTTTCAAGAAGGTAGGGGGGAAGTGGCCTCTCCTGAGATATTAGTTTCTCTTGTAAGAACATTGAGGTAGACTACTACAGAGATCCAAGGGTCTTAGTCTCTTAGAGAGTCTATTTGAAAGTTTTTAAGGTCAGATATAGGACAATCTTGCCAAAACTGTTATGTGATATGGAAGACTGTAATATGTAGCTACAGAGTAGGGTTGTGAACACAACTAGCCTTTGTAAAATGCTGAACCTTGCTAACATATATTTTGATTTCAGACATGAAATACCAAATATAATGCTTCTTTCTTGGGAAAAAAAAAACTAACTCTAACAAGCAAAGGTTACGAAGAGAAAGATAATATTGGGTTCAATTAATAATTTTCAAAGGAATTATTAACTTAATATATTTCCATTATTCCTTTTGCTCTGAGCCGACGTCGTTTAGTTTGAGTATCTTTATAAGGCAATTTTTTATTTATTGCTATATTTATTGGCTATCTTTCCTTAAAGATTTATTACACTGATGGTGTGCTCTAACTTGGCAACCCGAAACATCGGCATGGGGAATCTTAACACAGCTGTTCCATACCGTTACAAAAATCATTGATACTATTAAAGAAAAGCCTAACAGAATTTTCTCAGAAGTGGAGATTATGAAATACAAAAAAATTCCATCCTCCAAAAGTGTTCATATAAAACTAAAAACACCAAACCTGAGTTGAAGCATATGACCATTGCTTGCATTGTGCTCTAACTGCAAAGGGCCACAAAAAAGAAAATCAGAAAAGGAATGCAACTAATTTACACCTTACCTAAGAAAAATACACACTACTGCAAAAATAGAAAGATCATATGCATGTTTAGTGCAGGTTATGAAATTGTCCATGGAGGAAATGGCCGTGGGGGTATTCCCTCACTCTACCAACAGGGAAAAGAGAAGTTTTTGGAACTCAATGAAATCTCTATGTGAGGAGAACATAGATATCCGCTCGATAATAAGAGGGATAGGAACTTCATACCGTCTCTAAAAGACAATGGAGAGAGAATGGGGGGTTCAAAAGAGATAAATACCCAATAAATAGTGAGTTCGCAGGAGCTCCATTACTAGCAAAGCATCACAAATAGATGGGCTAGAGGGAAGTATTAGAAAAAAAGGGTGATACTAACTCTTGGTCACACATATAGCTGACACTAGAGGGGAAGAATACAACTTCTGAACCATCTTTCTTTGATCAACAATAGCAACATCAGGAGGAGTTCTAGACAGTATAAAAATAATTCAATGGAACTTTGCCAGTGACCAAATGGTCACAATGTCCATTATTCATGTAAATATTTGTATATAGAGAATAAAGAATGAAGTTGGAATACAAAATGTTAGGTTAGAGTATGAAGAATGAAGGCAAACTTAAGGCCAAACAACAGGTAACTTATATTAAATAGACAGCCAATAAACATGTATGAGTATCTCCTTTTCGAATAGAATTTCATTCTTCTGCAACATCTTCTCTCGTTGTTCCTTTGCATGGCTGTGTTTATATTCCTGTGTATTCTAATCTTTTCGTGGTATCAGGGCTGGACAGGACAGAGAGGAGTGGTACAGATGCAATATAGGAGCTTCAGGCTGAGGATATTTAATTCAGCTCCATGGGGTCTTTTCAGAAAGACATGTTCATAGGCTTCTGGGGAAGGAGCATGATCGGTCGGAGTGGACATTAAGGGGGGATGTGACAAATTCAAGAATCAATTAAATAGAATAAAGTTGGAATAGGAAATGTTATCTTAGAATCTAAGGAGTCACGGCCAATGAAAGGCTAAAGGTCAGTAATTCCTTTTCGAATGAAATCCCATTCCTCTTCACTTCTCTCGTTCTTTGCTGGCATGAATGTGTTTTTATTCCTATGCATTCTATTTTTCTGCACTCTCTATGAAGGATAAAGGAAGGCAAATATCTGAAACCTGCTATCTGGAAAATCTCTACAGGCCCAAGAAAGCAAGAGGAGCAACTCAATGAAGAATGGATCTCCTAAATATGGCTTGAGTGAAAAGTCTTGAGGTGCTATATGCATCAGCTTTGGGCCCAATGCACTTAGCTCGAAGTATGTCCCAGCAGGGAAAGAACATGTGTACAAGGAGCTGCAATTCCCAAAGGGAACCAACATTCAATAAGGGAGGATATCTAAGTAAAACAACTTATCAGTAGTCAAATATGGTGCAGAAGCTCTTTCTTGGGAGGATTCATGAAATTACTACACATTACTAGATGCTTGAGCAAGCCTCAAACAATTATAGAGCAAGTTTCAGGAGCCAGGTTGGATGAAGGTTAAGGAATTTTGGATAAGTAGATTCTCAACCCCTTAGGAATCCTCAAGAACAGGAAGAGAAAAAGGAAAGGCCAAAAGAGCTTAGAAAAAAATTCCTATAGTCCAGAAAGACAATGGCTCAAATGCATGGCGGTTAAAAAAAGAAACTACACTGTGAAGGGCAAATATTAGATTTTTCTCAGGAGAAATGTGAAGGATGCACAAAACAAATTTAAGATCTGATATGGGATAGTCAGCTTTGGCCTAATGTCTCCAGATTCCTTGTTTAATTGTCTAAGGATGAATAACAACCTAAAGACCTTATAGACGACCAGTAATTAAGGGCGTCAGTAGATGTGTGTTTGTCAAAAAGATAACAAAGATCATTGGCACTTCTTTATAACTTGTGATATCATGCAATGATTAAGGAATTGCATTTATAGGGAACTTGACATATGGCCAAATCCCAGCCCAAGGGAACCAACAGATCAAGGAGTGCCCCAAGTCAAAATATACATCTAAGAATCTTCAAGGCATATAGAAAACCAGCCTAGATTTTGTAAGTTGCGACTTCTAGATGAAAAGAAACAAAAGACTCTTCAGGAATGAAACAAGGGCTGCAAGCCAAACATGGCTAAGAATAATAGCAAGCATAAAAAATGACAGTTATCTTGAGAAATCTGAAAGAGTACTCAGTATAGTGATGCAAGATAATTGTTTTATAAAGACCCACCATCTGATATTCCAGAGATATAACCCTAACAAGAAATAACACATAGTATCAATCAAAAGCAAAGCTACCATACTATACTCAGAGATGATTCGGCAAGGCTGAAGAGTAAGAGTTAACTAGAACCCATGAAAAAATTGCAAGTTGACTCAGGAAATTAAAGCAAAATTGAAATACACTCAATTTCAGCGAAAAAGCTATTTTTCATTAATATGGAAGCCTACAATTTCCAGGTAATGGAAATTTTCACTAATAACTTAATAACGCCTTTCAAAGTACAATGCTAGAAAACGCCATGGATTCTAGATAGAGGACAAGTCTACTGGCTGTCTATTGTGAACCAAATATGAAAATAAAAATGAGTGTTTCTTTATGTTTTTCAATGTTTCTGATAGATATAGTCTATAGATGATCAAGACCGACTTGTCAGACTCGTGAGTCAAACTCATCAAGTCAATTTGACTCGTGAATCAAACTCACTATGACAATCTGACTCGTGTTTAGCATGCAAATCAAAATCGCAATTCGCTAGTATGACTCGATGCCAAGTTAGATTTGGAAGATTTGACTCGACTTGGTTTCCTCCAAGAGTTGAGCCAAACCTGAAAGGGATTGCATCTTCACGTTTAGGTTTGATGGTGCATCCAAGAGAAATCCCAGACAAGTAGGTTGCAAACTGTTTACATGAACTTAAGAGGAGTATATTTCTAATATATACAACTAGGAAAAGATTCAACATTTTGGAAGATGCAAAAGGTCATGTTGCTAGTGTTAAGGCAATGTTCAAGGTGGGAATCCCAAGCATGGAGTTGAAGGGGACTCCAAAATCTTAATCAACCACCTAAACTCAAAACTGTAAAACAGGAATCCATCAGACAAAAATAGAATTGCAGAGACCAGAGAATTGGTTAAAACTGCTGGGAAGATCACTTCTAATCATTCAAGGAGATCATGTAAAGTATAATAAGGTGGAAGATTGTTTGGCCAAATATTGCAAACAGGGCTATGGGGCATTAGCACTCAGTCCTATTGTTCCTATTGTTATAGCAACGAACTCAGTCCTAAAGGCTGCGTGATCTCTGCTAAGAGCGTCAACACCAAACTTTGTGGAAGGAGAGCAGCGTATTCATTGGAGACTGTATGATCAATGTGACTGTTTAGGGCAGTTTACAATTGGCACAAAGGCAGCAAGTTCAGATCGTAATGGCAGTAACTTCTCCCTAACATTCATAATTTCTCTATAGTAGCGATCTCGTAAGAGTGCTCCGCTCAATTTGGGGGAAGTCGTGGAGTATTAAATAGTGGAAACATATGACATGAGCAATGACCTCAAGGCTGCAACTTTACTTCCTTATAAGCAGCGATTTCACAGTACACATCAAGCTATTATAGAAGGCCACAATCTCTCTCAATGAAGGAAGCATCCACGTTAGGGTTACATGCTGGAATAATGAACGTAGGCTAACAATCAAGATGCATATATCTAGAGCAAACATCTCTTACATGCAACATATTGCTCTCATAACACATGACTGTTTTGGGTCTATAGTATATTGAGACTGTTTAAGCTTCTTATAAGCCACTTCCAACCCTATTCAAGTAGAGACATCTCTGATTGAAGGCATAAATTCTCTCCCAAGTGCCATACAACAGCCTGCTGAGCATCTTTGTCAGGCTAGGCCAAGTTACTTCAAATCTGATTATTCCTAGGAGCTGCTACAGCCATTATAATACACTCCCTTTAGTGTTTAAAGGGTAAGCCATCTACAAAACTGTTTACTGGCTGCTGGTGTAGTCATCATCAGTTTAGTCTCATAATTCATTGTTAATTAAAGGTCATATCTATTCCACTATGATGTATGGTTGCCATAAAATGATTGAAAGCATTTCCTATTATTATATTTGAATAAACATTCAATATATATATACATCAGCTGCCATACTTGATGATCTTGGGGTTATGTTGTTATTTTAATATGGCATACAACCATTCATTGAGTTAATAAACCATCATGCAAACCCATGCAAGCAACCACAAGTCAGTAAATTAGCAAGTACCAAAACAAAGTGAAAGGAAACTTAGTTAAGAAGGCAGTTATCTCTACTTGGGATATTACAAAAGAAGTCTCCATTGCAACCAAAATATAAAAGGTGCCTTGAAGTGTGAAACCTTCATGAGATTGAAGAAACTATGCAAGAAGTTGGAACCAACACAAAATGAAAAGAATGCATAATAATCTGATGATAAGGGGGATTAGTGATAGTGAACAAAAGTAACATGAAGACTTAAACTGCAAATACACAAAATCAGACTAGGGAACATCACTATAGGTGATTGCATGTGGCAGATTAATCCTTTTGTTAAAGGAAGCCTACAAAACCAACTCACATAAGAGGAAACCCACAGAATCAATATATATAAAAAGTCAACCCACAACATGAAATTGTGGATAGAAGAAGTCCGCAAAAGTGTTAAATGGAGAAACTTACAAAACTAAGTTGTGCATAATATATTGTATTTGAGAAACACGCAAATTTGAATTACGGAGTAGAAAAGCCAGATTCATGGAGTGGAAGAAGAAAGAGTTAGCAGTCATAAGGATGAGCGAGGGGAAATGTTGGTCCACAAGTGTACATAACAGGAAAATAGATTCAATGAATCATGGTATAACCATCAAAATGGATTTTACATATTAGAAAAGGAAAAGGCAAGATGAGTATAAAACAAGGATGATGCAACCCCAAAAGGAATACTCGCAAACTCCCTTGAATATGAAACTTCACAAAAAAAATAATGCATACCTTTGTACCTTTTTTAAACAAGCTGAAGGTTTGATTACTTTCAAGAACATTAATACATAGTTTTTCAGACTGGCAGGAGTTAATGGACTTGCCACTTATAGACTGTTGACCTAACGGGCTTGAAACATGCATCTCAGGCTGATAAAAGAACCCAAGAGATATTTTACCAAATTTGAGGTATTCGTCTTTTGCATGGAACCATTACAAATAAAAGTGATGCATACCTCTGCACTTGCTATGAGAGGGTCCTGTATAATAGCCTCCAACAAATTTTGAGCTTTCAAGTATTCTCCAGCTTGCAAGTGCAAAAGAGCTTCTTGATATGTTTGTGTCAAACGGAATTCCTGCAACAAAGAACATCAGACCATAATTGTTATTAGTTATAAATCTAAAGCATTGGTAACCTGTAAAACACCCCCATAGAAATAATAACTGAGAACAGAAACAGTTCAAAACAATATACAGTTTATAATGCCTTGTAAGAACTGCTAATATTTTTTAAGTCCTCACTCCTTAGTAGCATGGATGTGTGTGCCAGGGGGTCTGACGGTTCATGCATGTACCGGATAGGGGTACCATACTCACATACTGGAAATATAACCATGCACATTCCTCGTCATAGCCCATCACACCTGGCAACACCTTTGTGTACCCCACCATACCTAGGTGCAGAGACATCCCAATTTCAAGTACACTGAAACTGATTTCAGCATGGAAAAAACCATTTTTAAAATTAAAAAGTTCCAATAAGACTGCATCTACGGTGGACCCAGCAAGAAACCCTAAAAAAACTAAGCACTGTGCTCCTATATACCTAAAAACCCATAGTTTCATGCTCAATTTAGCATTTTCAGTTTGGCTGTGTGAGCTTCGAAGAGACCAACAGAGAAGAAGAGATGAAGTAGGGTAACGTTTGCTGTTTTTCTTGAATGAAATTGGTGTTCGGCAGTTCAGCATTCAACACTCTTCATTAGTTTTAGCATTCTTCATTCCCCAAGTCCCCACATGCAAATTTTTCTGTTTGTCATTTCCACAACATATCTAGACAGAAGGAATTTCAATCCTCAATTTCCATTGTCAAAATACTGTGAGAAGATAAAAGGCACATGGGGGTCCACGGGGGTGATAGCAACAATCAACGACCCAAGAAATCTTTTTATGTACTTAAAAATTAAGACTCAAGAGTCAATACAACAAGTTTATCATATTTCTATTAATGAATTTATGGGAATGATCAATGATGAAGTATACCATTTTTCCGATTTCAGATGCATCATTTAAGGTTGAATGTCAATTGATGAATGGTTGCTGGACACTTGAATGATTTGAATCTAAAGATGAATCTGAGTCATTGCTGAATTATAATTTTACATTAAGTTTGATCTTTTTTGTTTTTCTCATTGTATGTGTGTGTGTGTCTGCAGAATCTGCATGCACGCATGCATGTGTATACCCTGACGTACCCATATCTGTTGTTTCAAAAAGTCTTGTACCAATGCCCATACCGATGTACCTGTAACCTGACAACTTAACCAAAATCTTGTTAGGGGGGGTAGAAACATGAGGTCAAACTGATTGTGACAGCAAGAAGAGAACATGGCATAGACCATTCCACCCAAAAGGCATAAAAACTGTTAAATGGGTAATAAGAACTATTGAAAGGAAATATTATGCTAAGAACTGAAGTCACTGAGCAGTTTTCATCAATGTTTCCCCAAGTTACCGGGATGTGGGAGCAAGGAAACGCACATTGGGGACGTGTAGAGACCATCCCCAAATTTTAGGGAAATTTGGGGGGGGCGAGGGGATAAATCCCAGCAATAATAATTCATATCGTGTAAATACAGTTTAAGCTGCTCCTTGTAAATACAGTCTAATTCTTCCATGGTTCAACACACTTCAACATTGTGTGAATTCATGGTATAGATGTTGTAATGGGAAAATGTGACCCGGGGACCCTATTTCTTCATGATTCCAAAGGGCATCACATTATTTGAGGCTTTCAAGCCCGGCATACAATTATGCAAGAGTGAACTATTAATCCTATATGGGATCCTATTCATGAATAGCACCCTGAGACCCCTTCCTCTAGACTCTTAGCCCTTGCCTCTACCTTGAATCTCAAAGTTGATCCTCGAAGGACATTACTCAACACCCTACAATTTTGATGAAACATCCTAAACCAAGCATTAAAATAAGGTAGAATTAGAAAAAAATTCCCATGCTTAATAAGTGATTTTGCTTGACTAAAGGGTACGTTTTGATTAAGGTCACGATAGAGGGGTTCAACAATTAGCACCACCATGTGCTTGATTAAATGTCAATCCCTTAACCTCATACATGATAGAATCCAATGGAAACGTTGCAATCCTTAAATCCTGAAAATTGTTCAGTCTATTGAATTCTAAACAGGATCGAATATTCTACTTTCTGCATATCAACTCCAACGAGGTTGGAACCACTCTCAAACAGCCTGAAACAATTAATGGTAATATTAAAAATTTAAGTAAAAGGATAGAAAATGAAAGATAAAAAAAGTGCCACTTTACTTTCAGACTTAAAGATTACCATTACTACTAAACATATTATAGCAGCATTCGACATGTTTATTTCTTGCTTTCTCTAATGTTTCAAGGAACATATTAGAAGATTTATGAACATGTCATAAAACTAGGTAGAAACTGAATTCAACATTCCATAAGAAATTATAACTCATCCTGGTGTCAACCATGGCATAATTCGCAATCATGAAAGCAGATGCATTGTTACCGGATAAACTAGCAGGCTAGTCACCAATAAGCAAATGCAGGAGAGAGTGACCACTGTCACCTTAGTCGCTCCTCCAAAACTACTTTGGAGAGTCGGAATCTCCAAGGGAGAGCCCCTGTGTAATACCTGTCAACACACTAATACCTTCCACAACCTCATGCTAAGATCAATGCCTTATGGAGTCAAGTAGAGGATGAAGAAGACGTACTAAAAATAAATCCAATTATGCATTAGTCTAAAAATACTGCCAGTAATAAATGTTTGTTGCATAGAATACTTGTGTCACAAATACATTCCATAGGATCAGCATTCCATCATTTACTTGCATTAACTAGAAGATTTGTAAGCATTATTAGTATCCAAGTACTCCAAGATGATAACGCAGTAATACTAACAAGAGCAGCATTTAATTATGCCTTATATCAATGAATTTAAGACAAGCACTTAGGTTGAGGTTTTCCAGTCAATGTGGCCTTCAAATAATTGTTTGTTTAAACCATTACAAATGGATCAGACTTTGTACATCAGCATTCAAAACACCAACAGTACTGTGAGATATACTTTAGTAGCAACTAAATAAATGTTACAGAACCATAAAGTCGGGCCTCAAAAAGTGACAAATTGCAAATTCTTAGTAAGTTACCCTCCTCCTTCTAGCTGTTTTTGCAGCAGTAGCTTGAAGGACTGTCAGCAATATTTAAGCAGACTTGGGGCAGCAGGGTAAGTAGTTGCCAATGGGTTGTTTTCAGCCTTTAGAAGGCCCCCAATGGAGGACCGAAGCCTTTTAGGCCAAGGTCGAAACTAGGGGCAACCAAAACAGAAGGACCGTGGTCCTTAAAGGCAAGGCCGAGGGTGAGAAAGAAGGGAGCAGGCAAAGGCTTTGGGACTGTTCAGGGATAGAATTAGGACAGATTTTAGGTTTTTAGGAATTTTTTAATTTTAGGGCTTCCTATAATTCCGCCCTAGGGTTATTAGGGCTTTGGAGACTAGGCAAATTTGTAGGAGAGGAGGGAGAAATTTTAGGGAGGCTCAAATGTGGAAAAAATTATATTTTTTTTTATTTTTAGGGTTTTCAACCTAAAATTGCAGACCTAAATTTAACCCAATCTACCATGCAAAATGCAATAATTACACATGCAAATGCAAGAGATTTGAAGGAAAATTGGATGAGGACAAAGCCAAGAGGGATTTAAGGTCTTTTCTATTTTTAGAGTTTTCAACATAAAATTGCAGACCTAAATTTAGCCTAATCTATCATGCAAAATGCAATAATTACACATGCAAATGCAAGAGATTTGAAGGAAAATTGGGCGACCAAGAGGGTTTTAAGGTTTACTCTAGCTGTTGGGCATCAAGGAAGGTGACCAACCTTCCTCTTGAGAGATCTTTTCAGAGTTTAGAAAACTAGGGCTTTCCCTAACAGCCACAAGAGTTAGTTAGAGAAAGACTAGCTAAAGAAAAACCCAAAGATCTAAAGCCAAAGCTTCAAGGACTCCCTCTATGGGACACCCTTCACAATACCAAGGTGACAAATGTTGATAAGTGACCTAGTTTAGACAAAACGCAGCATTAAAGGCTACCATTGAACCATAAACAAGTATCATCCATCAACGTTTAACAAAAAGAAATCAAGAAAAGAACTTAGATACCTCCTTGTGCATGTGTTAAGGAAACAATTCTAGCATCACCTTAGCAGAGAGCATGAACCAAAGAACTTCAAGAAATTTGCCTTCAAACCAGAAAATAAATTCTCCTCAAGAGGTGCGCATGACTCCAAGAGCCTTGAGAAGGGTAAAAAAGTAACATAATGTTTTAAACTTTTGTCCCACTTGTCTTATGTTCAAGTGAAAGTGAGGAGAGGCTTATTTATAGCCTTCTCACATTCACTTTACAAAAATAACCAGGCCGACATGCCTTTAAAATGTCAATTTGAAATTATAAAATGTCAACTTAAAATTATAACAAAAATAATATAAAATTTTCCCCAAAATTTACCCAAAAATGGCTAAAAATAAGCAAATCACTTCAAACGCAAGGCTAGAGTGTGAAGGGGGGGAGGGTGTCATGCCCCATCTAACCCCGAAAGTGTTGATAATCCCTCAACACCCCCCCCCCCAAAAAAGGCAATACGGCCCTAGTAGAGGAGATGACGTCATCATCAAAAGAGGGCCAAAGAAGGGGGGCATTGTGCTGAANCTGAAAGGGGGCCACGATGGCTGACTGAGGTGACCAGGAAGGGAGGCAAAAGCCTCAGAGCTGAAACACTGTCACCGAAGCAATAAACAAGGGAGGGGGCCATGTGACCCAGTGACCTGCCCCTAGGAGCCCCGAACACTAATTTCAGGGTTAAAGAACCCCAACAAAGAGCAGTCAGTAGTACCATTAAGCCATAGTACTCCTAAAGGAAGGACCTAAGGGCCTGGCCATAACCATCCCTCAAAACTGCAAATAATATCCATATCCTAGCCCGAAAAAAGGGGACCCCCCCTTCTTGGAAAATGAATTGAAGGTGCGTTGGCACAAGTGCAGCGTAACAATGAATCATATGTTGAAAGATGATAACTCTGAAGGTCATCACTCGTATTTTTGGTGTGGGTGTGATGAGGAGGACTTAGACTTTGTCCTTTGTATATTTATGTAATAAGTGAATGTTACATAAATAAAGTAATGTTTTATACTTTATAGAATGGGTCTCACTTAAATGATTATTTAATAGTTAATGTGAATTAATTATTAAAAGTGAGTACATTAAATGATGGCCCTTAAATTTGTAAATGAATCTCAACCCTAGATTAAGTGGTTAAGATAAGTAGTTACAAAATTTAAAGTATAAAACAAAGGGAGAGAGAACAAATGAGACACACCATTAATGAAGAGAGAGGAAGAAGAGAAGTGAAGAGAGAGAAGAGAAACCCTAGCAACAGTGGCACGATTCCCAAGGAGAGGAGCAACAACACATTTCCCAAGACAGCACATGCTGTCACTTCTTACGCACCTGGGGTTAACGGAGTAGAAATCTTCAAGCTGCTTGGTGCGTCCTTGGGGGCAAGTCTTGAGTCAAGTAATGTCACTTGATCTTGACTCCTTCGTTTAGGCTTAACTCCTAACGAAGCCAAAGGGGATAGACCCTATTAATATCACTAAGGATTTATGTACTTAGTTGTTTTGGATGAAAAATTGTTGTTTAGGAGTTTGAAGGTTAATATGTTAATCAAGACAATTGTACAATTAAATCAACTATACAACATATATGAAATAGAATAATCACGACAAAATATTGCTTAACTTAATTAAGCAAATAATAAATATTAAAAACCAATGTTGTGGAGTCAAAGAAAATGTTGTTGTAAAGTAAATATTTTGCAATTGTGTTCTTGGTCAATTTTATTATTAAAAGATGAATTGATTAAAGGAGAAGGGGATTCCTGATATACCGGATGGTACGGGGAATATGTCCGAAATTTGGGAAAAGTGGCTCCACACGGGAAAATGTGCACTAGATGGAGTCGTTGGGGGGTGTTCAACACTACACCAACAAGGATGTAGCTTTCCCACTTTCCCTGAATAATTTGCCCACTATTCACCAAACTCGTTTATGCCGAATTTTCGTAATGTTTAGGGGATGTTAATTTTTTTTCTTTTGTAACTAGGGGCATCGGCAACTGGAGCTGGGCTAGTACTCACGTGACACGGGGTCCAGGGATCCATTATTGCTAACATTATACCCCTAGGTGCCCCACACCCGCCGCAAGACATGGGACACAGGTAAATCCAGGTGGGATTTGAACTCGTGACCTACAATTTACAACAAGTGACTTCATAACAACTGAACCACCAATGAGCCACACCCGTGCGGGCTTAGGGGATGTTAATTTTATTAATGTGAGTAATTAATTAATGCGCACTTCCGCTTTTGATATCCCCAAGAGTCAGACAAAGCTATGAGGGGTAGAGCGTACACAAAAGAAACAAATGTTTGTTCCAATTCAAAAAAAAACTACAAAACGATACAGCCCTTCTAGGATGGATTGCGTGCTTGTGTAAATATAAACAAACTTATGAGATTAGTTACTATGCTATGATTTTCTTTTCCCTTTCAGTACTAGGAAAAATCGTATTGGGTTAGTGTTCTTTACAAAAACTAATAAATTTGAAGCAACTTTAAACTAAAATTACTTGTAAAAAAGTATACAGCATGTTAAGATGATTATGTTTGTGTTAATTAAGAACTACAAGAAAAACAGAAAAATCACTCTAGGAAAAGAGACACTGTGAATCCCCCCAGGGGGGATGGGGTGCGGGCGTTGTGTAGTCCACTTGCTCTTTTTATTATTAATTATTACAAGATCATAAATGCTTGTGATCCTTTGAAAAATGGGATCACTAAGCATACAATTTATTGGAAGATTTTATTCAAAGAAGGTAGGAGCGTCTAGGGTGCTCCAAATGGTCTAAAAGTTCAAATTTTCGCTAGAGTCTCCTTCTATCTGTTCATCAATGTTGCAAAAACAGCAAGCTATTAGTGATTGAAGATGCCCCAAATCACTTCAAAAGTGTCTTTGGACAGCCTCTAAAAAATTACAAAAATTAGACCAAGTTAAACTATGATAAAATCAAGTAAATGAACCAAGGAAAGCAAGCTTTCCTTGACATCTTGGCTTGCCTATTGGGGCAACCAATTAAAACACTTTAAGTTCCGCTAGATAGTCAATTAAAAATCAATATACTAACTTCTTATTCAAATATTTAAAATTTAGTATTAGATTACTTGAAAATTGAGAAGCTAGCTACGTTAGATCTACAAAAATATGCTTTAAAGTTG
The DNA here is from genome assembly GCA_001517045.1 of Pseudotsuga menziesii. NCBI lineage: Eukaryota > Viridiplantae > Streptophyta > Pinopsida > Pinales > Pinaceae > Pseudotsuga > Pseudotsuga menziesii. The sequence continues at coordinate 325,329 of LPNX010585000.1, forward strand.
AAATCTAAACATTTATATATCAGATCTGAAATAAGATTTAACTTTAAGAATAAAGAGAGATCTGAAAATTAAAAAGACCGGTAGCCAAGAAATTTTAAATTTTTTAAAGGTAGAAGAAAAGGGAACCAGCTCTAGGTTTGAAAGAAAAGAAGACCGGATGTGCCTGCAACCCAACAAAGTTAAACAAAATGAAACAAGAAAAACTAAAGATGGATGAAGAAGCAACTGAGCTCAACTTCCTCCTTCAGTCACCTATCCTGCACTGTCACAAACACTTGCCAAAAGAGATTAAATCCAGAATGCGTAATTAACAAAGATTAGAAGAGCATTAATACAACTGAATACACCTGCTGCTTCATTATCTCTAATTAATCTAGCATTAATAAGCAAATCAAAGAGAATGAATACTTATTCTACATGTTTTGGAATAACCCTCGAAGCTGGATAAATCAACAACTATTGCAAAGTAATTAATGACTAGCTGGACATCACCTCAAAACATCGACAAAAAGCACATCAAAGGGGACGGTTGCACAGCATCTGGCCTCCAAAGCCTCTCATAAATATTTCATTAACATGTGATCAAATGATCAAGCAAAATTACAAGAGCAGAGGTTCAATGCTTCATTCTCCAAATAATGGAGCAATGCCTTGCTTATATAGAAAAATATGACCAAGAGGGGGGGGCGGGTGCACTTGCCCAAGAAAGAATGCACTTGCTTTCTTGGCATGACTTGGAAATGAATTGGAATGAGTTGTTTGAGGTTTGTACAATGGAAACATCTTGTAGAAAAAGCACCACTTGCTAAAACTCATGCCATCTCATAATGGATACATCCACTTTTTGGAGAATGTGCAATCTTTTTAGATGAGGAAACTTTCATTTGCCAATACTTGTCGAGAAAAACACTCAAAAGTGTTTTAAAAACGTTTGAAATGTTTCTACTTTACTTCGTCAACTCACAAATTTCAATTTCGGCATGTTTCTTTTATATTATATATTGCCTAATTTTTCACTTTATCTATTTTTGTCTTTTTTACCATTTTCGAGTAATAATTAATTTTGGAGATAAATAATTACTCAAAAACCTAAAAAAGTGGGTTTAGGGGTTAAGAGGGTGCTCTGAGTTAGAAAATAAGCACCCCCATGGCAAATTCCTCCTCCAGACCACACTTTTATGCCCTTTTTGAATATTTTTAATTAACTTATTAAAAATAAGCCTAGACAAAAGGAAAAAATAAAAAATTATATTTTTCGAAAATTAAAAAAAACCTATGGAGGACTTAGTACATGTTCATATGACTCAAAAACAATGATTAGCATGGTAATATACATTGACACATAGGTTTTAATAACCTCCTTGACTCAAAAACGATGATTAGCATGGTAATATACATTGACACATAGGTTTTAATAACCTCCTAAGGTCTAACCACCAAGACATTTACTCTAGCTTTGGAGGAGTGGGTGAAAAACTCGAAAATTATAAGTCATTAAAAAACGACATATAATTCTTAAGGAAAAAACACCCTAGAGTAAAGTATTAATGACTAGGTTTTAGTAAAGCCAAACCTTTACATAATTTCATCATGCTAAGTCATTTATTATAATTTCCCCGCAGGGTATGAACATGTAAAAAATCAAAAAAAAGGGCCACTGATTGGCCTGATGAATTGCTGATATGTGAAGAACAATTCAATGTTCAAGTCTTTGACTGCTCACTGGAAATCCACCTAAGAGCAACTTACTAGATAACAACCTACAGACTGTACAACAATACCTGAGCATTAAAGTTGCCACACGTGTGGACACAAATCCCAAGAAAAGTGACAACGCATTTATTGCAAACTTACTAGTCGTACAACATTAATTACGGGCACGTGTGGGCACGAATTTCGAGGCAGAAAGGTACAGATCGTACAGCATGTGTGGGGGGTGTACAGTAGGTCGTACATCTATTATTTGACACGGAATTCAAGGTATTTTGTTTGTTGCTCCAGTTTGGTGTAATTCTATCACTGAGGGTTGAAGAAATTATTTCTTGTGTTAATGGAAAATTTCTTAGTACTCTTCTTAATAAAATTTTCTTCTTCTAAGGTTTTCCCCGGAGTTGGGGTTTTGCTCAGTCTTTTGACCAAAAATATCTACGTTTTCATGTGTTTGATTGATACTTCAGTTTTTTTTAGAAGATCTTGAAGTGGTGGTTTTTATTTTAATTTATGAGTAAATTTTAATCAAAAAGCCTAGATATTCAAGTGTTTGACAGAAGTGCGAATGGAAGTTTTCATATTAATGTCAATTATTTTCTTCATGGTATCAAAGTTGTACTAAAGTATGGTTCAAGATTGTGATTCACAGTTAAAAGAAGTTGTGTTGTCTTTCAATTAAATATTTGTTGTATGTGATTTCCAATGATGAGCATAAGGTATGAGGGCAGACTGGATGGTGTATCCAACTACCTCCCATGGAAAGTAAGGATTACTGTCGTTTTAAAAGAATAGAAAATATGGAGTTTTGCTAACACCAAGGTGACCAAACCTACAGACAAGGATGAACTAGAAGAGTCTGAAGCCCCTAAATCCAGAGCCTTGAGAGTGATCCTAAATGGAGTGAAAGACCATCTCATCCCACATTTAGCAGAAAAGAAAACAACTAATGATATGTGGGATACATTGAATCAATTGTTTAAAGCCAAAAACAAGAACCGCAAGATGGCACTGAAGGACAAGCTACACAATGTCAAGATGAACAAGGATGAGGGTGTGGCCTCCTATTTAACGAGTGTGGCACAAGTCAAGGACGAGTTAGCAGTTATGGGAGATATTGTCCCTAACTCAGAACTGGTGAGGATAGCACTGAAGGGTTTCACCGAGAAGTGGGACGTATTTGTGAAGTGCATTGTAGGTAGAGAAAGGCTTCCCAATTGGTCCAGACTGTGGGATGACTTTACACAGGAAGAGATTCGAGAGGGGTCTCGGTGTAGTCAGGTCAGTGAAGAAGTGGAGAAGAACATGGCACTTGCAACAAAAGCTAACAAAAAGAAGAAAGACATCAGTCAAGTCAGATGTTATCAATGTGGTCAGATGGGTCATTATGCCTCTAAGTGTCCTAAGAAGATGAAAGAGAAGACAGAGAGAGATATGGCAACATCTGCAGCAATAGAAGACTATGTAGTATGTAGCGAAGTTTGCGGAAGAGTTTTCTCTTGTCTCTATTGATTCCAATATAGGGAGCTCTGTTTTTTAGAATGCCTAGGTTGTTGACAACGAAGCAATCAAACACATGACTGGAATCTATGATATCTTTCAGATTGTCACGGAGTTGGGACCAGACATTATATTCAAACATATATAGATAGTCCACAGGTGGCGATACAAGGGGTTGAAATAGTCAGGTTCCAACTAGACCTTGGTGAGGCCTTGAAGATACATCGAGTGCTCTTCATTCCTGAGATGAGAATTAGCAAACTCTTGCTATCATCCTTTGAGGATGAAAGTTATGGAATGGTGGTAAGGTCTGGTCATGTTTTCTTGTATCAAAGAGATGAGTCAGTTAGCACTACCATTCTGTTAGGAGATCGCAAGGACAAGCTCTATGTTTTGAGAGGGCACATTGTACGTCCAAGAGCAGATGGTTGGTTGTCAGAGTCAAAAGATGAGGCGAGAGTTGCATCTAATGTGCATATTTCTGATGAGAAGAGTGATTCTCTCCACAGCACTGGAAGAAGACTCGGCCAGTCTAATGATGGTGTTGATGAGCAGGTGGATGAGGCTCATGTTGAGTCTCAGGCTTTAGAGTTCCAGTATGGTGTTGAGCACTTATATCCAAGAGAGATTCCAGAGCAAGAGGGAGTTGCTTCAGGAGTCAAAGATGGAGATGGTGTTGTGTACCTTCCTCGTTAGGAGGGAGTGTTGAAAGATGATGACTCTGAAGGTCCTCACTCAAATTTTGGTGTGGGTGTGATGAGGAGGACTTAGACTTTGTCTTTTGTATATTTATGTAATAAGTGAATGTTATATAAATAAAGTAATGTTTTGTACTTTATAAAATGGGTCACGCTTAAGTGATTATTTAATAATTAAAGTGAATTGATTATTAAAAGTGAGTGCATTAAATGATGGCCCTTGATTTTGTAATGAATCTCAACCCTAGATTAGGTGCTTAAGATAAGTAGTTACAAAATTTAAAGTATAAAACAAAGGGAGAGAGGACAAATGAGACACACCATTAATGAAAAGAGAGGAAGAAGAGAAGTGAAGAGAGACCAGCCTGTAGACCGTACAGCAATACTCGAGCATTAAATGTTGTCACATGTGTGTGCACAAATCCTAAGAAACGTGAGCACATTTATTGCAAACTTACCAGTCGTACAACATTAATTGCAGGCGCGTGTGGGCACAAATTTCTACGCAGAAAGGTACAGGTTGTACAACACGTATGGGGGCTATATAGCTGTTATTTGGCACGGAATTCAAGGTATTTTGTTTGTTGCTCCAGTTTGGTGTAATTCTGTCAGTGAGGGTTGAAGAAATAATTTTTTGTATTGATGGAAAATTTCCGAGTACTCTTCTTGATAAAATTTTCTTCTTCTAGGATTTTCCCTGTAGTTAGGGTTTTGCCCAGTCTTTCGACCAAAAATATATGTGTTTTCATGTGTTTGATTGATACTTCAACTTTTTGAGAAGATCTTGAAGTGGTGGTTTTTATTTTAATTTATGAGTAAATTTTAATCAAAACCCTAGATATTCAAGTGTTTGACAGAATGCGTGAATGGAAGTTTTCATATTAATGTCAATTTTTTTCTTCATAATATATAGTGGCTCAACTAACACAATTATAAATCAATGCAATGTGGATTCGTATACCTGTTAGTGAGTGGAACCTGTCAAAACAAGCCAACATATCTATCCATAATATAACCTACATGATGAGTATAGATTGCTAGATTTGGATAGCAGTATAACCAGGATCACTAAAAGAATGAGAAAAGTATAGAAACAAAATCGATGTGCAGCTCATTTAACCACGATGATAAGAACAATCATCTCCCAACCATAGGCAAAGCTATTTGTCTCCCCCGAGCTCACACCTTCCAATAGAGATCAATGTACATCCAAATAGTAGTAGCACAAACCCCAAGAAAAGATAAGAGAAATTTCTCCAAAGTGGAGAACCCCAGAAAACACTCCTAGTTGAAGTAGCGACCTCCTTGTAGCAGAGGCGAATAAAAAAATTTAAACCCCAACCCGGTTTCAAGTTTAGTTTTGCTACATGAAGTTTAATGCCCAAACCCCAACATGTAAATCGCATTACATTAAAAAAAATTATGGCAGCATACTTTTTCACACAGCAAATTATGGAAGCCAACTCACACATGAAATTTGACTCATTATTTTTTACCAATCGGTCCAAGATAAAACCCTGAAGGGAAAACCTGTTTCAAAGAGATTTTTTTAATTCAGAGGCAAAATACAAATCAAAATAGCAGTACATATCTCTCTTTTCTTCTTAAAAATCATGTCAAAAACTCGTTGGCAAATGTTGTACGATCTACACAATTTTCTAGGTTGTACGGTCTCACACGTGTGACTGTACAACTGTTGTACGACCCTCGAAATTCGTGCCACAATCTACAATAAATTTCTGCCTCAAAACTTGTGCCTGTTTGACCTGAATTCAATGTTGTACAGCCCTTGAAAAATGTGTTGCAATCTGCCTCGAAATCTATGTCAGTGCAACCTGCATTTAATGGTTGTAAGGTGCAATACAGTCTACAATTTATGTTTTACGATACTCCTTGAAATTTGTGCCCTCTTCTTCAAAATGTAATGCTGATATTAAATTCTCTTTTCTTGGGAATCGTGCCAAGTACAAGGTCTGAAATTTTCAAGTCTTTCTCTCTCTTACTTAGAAAAATCGACTTCTCTCTTTTTTTCCTCCTCTCTTGTTTCCAAATCTCATGGTCACAATGAATCTCTCCAATGCCTTTCCTTAGCTTTTTGTTTGAGTAACCACCATCTTCAAGATCAATGGCTAATATTAAAACATAACTAGATGAGATCAATGACCCTCATTAATTCTCACTTTTCTCATTAAATGATATTTAACTCACATTTAAATAATAAATGAGGCATTAATTATTTTCTCACCTTTTTAAATTCTCAAAAAGTTATATTTTGAATTTTTAATAACTCAAACTCACTTTATAAAGTGACTTTATAAAAAAAATGAAGTCATTCACACTTTATAAAGTACTAGGGACCACATTTCAAGTGTCCTTGTCCACCCCAAGGCACCATAAGGTGAACAAACACTTCCTTGATATTTTTCAACACTCCCCCTTATCAAGGAAGGTGCTCTTCACCACCCCCAACTTGTCTCTAAAATGTATATGCTTTCCTCTTCCCAAAGACTTTGTGAGAATGTCAACGATCTACTCTTCAGTAGATATGTATTATAACTCAACAGCTCCCCTCTGAACATAATCTCTGATGAAGTGATATATGATCTCTATGTGTTTAGACCTACATGGAATACTAGATTTTCAAAGACCCTAATGCAACTCTAATTGTCACAGTATATAATTGTAGGCCTCAACTCATGATCAAACAAGTCAACCAACAAATTGCGAAGCCAGAATGGCTCGCAACTAGCTTGACTGGCCGCCATATAATCAGCCTCCGCAAAACTCAAAGCAACAGACTTTTGCTTTCTGTTGAACCACGACACAACCGCCAAGCCCAAACTGAAGCAACAACTAAAAGTGCTCTTCCGATCCAATTCACTGCCTGCCCAATCTGAATCTGTGAAGCCAATCAAACCCACTCCATCTGACCTGTTGTAGTCCAGACCGTAATCTAATGTCTCAGCAAGATATCTCAACGCATGTTTTGCGGTTATCCAGTGCACTCTCTTGGGCTTTATCATGAACTAGCTGAGAGTGTTCACCGCAAACATATATCTAGTCTGGTGTTAAATAGATACATCAACGAACCAATGAGTTCTCTATATAAGGTACGATCAACCAACTCTCCCTTAAAAGCATAAAGCTTCTTTCAGTCGGTGATCATTGGGTGTGGACATCAGTCTGCAATACTCCATCTGAAATCTCTTCAGAACATCAGTTGCATGTTTTCCTTATCCCATGAAAACATGTCCATCCTCCTGCCAAACATCCATATCCAAATAATAATGCATCATCCCAAGGTCAATCATCTCAAACTCTAAAGCAAGATCTCTCTTGCAAGCTGCAATCAGATGCTCCTCCCCTGTGATAAACAAGTCATCAACATATAGCAGAAGAATGAGCGGATCACCTCCAACCACAATGAAATATAGGTTGGGATCAGCCTCTTCTGAAACCCAATCAACAGCAAGTATGAGTCAATCCTCGAGTACCAGGCTCGAGGAGCTTGCTTCAATCCATAAAATGTCTTTTTCAACTTGCACACATGAGAATCTCTCCCATGCACCTCAAAGCCCTGTGGTTGCTCCAGATACACCTCCTCCTACAGAAGACCATTCAAAAATGCAGCCTTCACATCCATCTAATGGATCTTCCAACCCATCTCTGCCACTATAGAAATCACTGATCTTACGGAAGAATATCGAGAAACTGGCACAAAGGTCTCCTCATAGTCAACTCCCTCTACCTATGAGAACCCACGTGCCACAAAGCAAGCTTTGTACTTCTCAATGCTGCCATCAACAACATGCTTTATCTCGTACAACCACTTGGAAGTCACAACTGACTTCCCTTCTAGTCTCGGAAGTTGGAACAACCTCCCACACATCATTCTTCATTATGGAATTGTACTCCTCCATCATGGCATATTTCCAAACCTGATGTCTAGATGCCTCCTCAAAGATAGAAGGCTTGAACTCACGCAAGCTAGTCACCACCACCATGTAACTAGAAAATCTCTCTAGTTCCTTGCTTTCTCTGACCTTCTTCTTGGGTGGCCCCACAGACTCCTCAGCTTCCTTCACAAGCTCCTTAAGCCAACTTGGCTTTCTCTTCCTGGAAGTAGCTTCCTATGGCAAACCCTCCTCCTGAACCTCCTCATCTAACGACTGTTTCCCTAAAGAAGTACTTATGGTCTGAGATCCTGTGCCTAGTGAACCTGAACCTAAACCAAGTGAACCTGAATCATGTGAAGGTGTAACCTCTGAACCTGTAATCCAAGAACCTGTCCCTGTACTAGAAGTCCTTATAGACTATCCCTGAAACTGATAATCCGAAAACCTGTGGGCTAGTCAAACCTGAGACCTATGATCTTGTACTTTGACTCACTGAACTCTGAGATACTATCACCTGTGGAGTGGTAAATTGTTGCCATAGTTTTAAAAATCAAAATCTGACTAGAAATCGGTCAAGGGTCAACTCAAAATCGGAATCGGAATTGGTAATATATCGGTCATGTATCAGCCGATTTGAATTTAATGACTCAGATTACTCAAAATTCATATAATATTTAAATTTTAAAGAAAAACAACATTTTTAAGATTCTAATCCATGATTCCAAAGCATTGGAGACAACAAATCCAAAGTTTGCTTGTTTATATACCATATACGAGTCAAGACTCAATATGTATTATGTTAATTATTTGAGTCTATCAATCTTATATGTGGCATACCAAGAGAGGCCATATAGGCTAGACTGACAATCATCCACATGAGAAGAAAACAGTGGGACAAAACCTTGATCAAACCCTTAAAAAATTTATGAAACATGTAGAATAAATTGCTAACAAAATTCAATTGTTTTTAGTTTGAAGAAATTCCTTTCATTTTGCGTATGAGATTTTCATTGTAAGGTCGATTTGGTCCATTCAAGTCTGATTTTCTAATGCAACGACAATACAATTATGTCATCACCAATCAGCAGACTAGAAGAGCCGATTAGGGTAGAATGATAACCCAATTGTTTCCTTTAAGGGTTACTTAGATAGCCACTTAAAGAGATCAAGCCTAAGTTAGGAGAAAAACCAACAAAAAATCAAAATTACTATGTCTTTATACGTTTGCGTGTCCCAGAAAAAATGGGTCGATTTTTTACATAAATCGGCTGAACCGGCCAATTCGTTGTTCAAATCGACCAATTCAATACCTAACCGATCTATAGACCGATTTGACTCGGTTGGCCATCAAATCGGTAAATTTGTTGAAACCAAAACTGGTTTTACCGATTTTTAAAACTGTGCATGTTGCTCCTCCACCTCAGACTCCTGAGATCTTCTAAAGGCCCACTCCTCAATTCTCACCTCCCTCCTCACTACAACTTTCCTCTATGCAAGATAGGTATGCGGAAGGCCTTTGAAGTCTCATCATAACCAACAAAGATGCATTTTGTTTGCCGTAACCTCCAACTTTGTCCTCTTCTCAGAAGGGACATGTAAATATGTAAGGTATCCGAAAATGCGGAAGTGGCCTATCTCAAGCTTCTTCCCAGTGAACATCCCCTTAGGATATTTACACCCCAATGCACGGTGTGGACTCCTGTTCTGAACATAAACAGTTGTGCTACAGGCCTCAACCCACAAAAAGAAAGGAAGACTTTGATCATGCAGCATAGCTCTCATTGCTTCCACTATTGTATGGTTCTTCCTTTCGACAACTCCATTTTGCTATGGAGTGTATGGAACTATCAAATGCCTCTTTATCCCCTCCTGTCTGCAATACTCATCAAACTCCTTGGAGGTATACTCACCCCCATTGTTCAATCTGATTACTCTAATCCTCCTCCCTGTTTGCTTCTCCACAAGAGCTTTGAACCATAGTTACCGGATTCGGCCCTAGGCCTAACCACACCCGAATCAGATTCTCGGATTCTTCATCGAATTCTTCCACCTCGTTTTGACTATTATAAAGTTGTTTACATATGATAATTAAGGTTAATTAGGGTTAGGGTTTCAAATCCCCGATTCCTAATTTTGGGATGAGTGTCGCACCTGTATCAATTCTTTAGCTGATTTCGATCACACCCACAGTTCATGTAACCTTGCTTTGAACTCTTGGAACCTCTTCAAGACTTCTTCTGACTTCTTGTTCCTTAGGAAGTAGATCCAAGTCTTCCTCGAATAGTCATCAATAAAAGTCATATAGTACTCAAATCCAGTCAAAGAGGCAGATGACATGGGACTCTGCCTTAAATGAATCAAATCAAGCACTCCCTATGATTTGTTATCACTGCTCTGAAAAGCAGTCTTGGTGTACTTTCCCAAGCACACCCACTCTGCTATGTGTTGAAGTTTGGTAAACCTGTAGTCATTTCTCTCAACATAATCAAAGCTGAATGATGGAGATGGGCCATCCTCCTATGCCACAGCTCGCACAACTCACTATTGCTACTAGTGTGCACCAATGCATGATGAGGTTGGAAGAGAAGCTTGTACAATTTCTTGCATCTAACTCCAATGGCATATGAAGCAAATGGTCTTGTTGTTTTGGGAAAGACATGCACTTTTCCACCTAGGACATATACTTCAAAGCCCATGTCCTCGATAGTGGAAACTGAAACAAGGTCCTTAGCCCAAGGACGTATAAGGCATCCCTCAGTGTGATGGGATCCATGGACTCCCTCTGAAAAGTGACAGCCCCACGCTCAACTACTCTCACCGTTGTATCATAATCCAACACCACCTCCACATCCAACCCTGTCTCAGTCATCTCAGTGAATACATCACATGTACCTGTCATATGGCTCAAAGCCCCACTATCAATATACCACATGGAAGGAGTGGTGGATGCACTCGATGAATGCCAAACGATAATGGAATGCTTTGTTTGGTCCTCAATATCGTTGCTGGTGATAGATGATTCTCTCTATATACAACCACTAACAAAGAGAGAAAACTCTCTCTCAAATCTAGCATCATACTCATCAATTTCAATTGTTGTTGTTGTTTGTTGTTTCTTCTTCTTCTTGTTTGGACACTGGCCAGCATAGTGCCCAAAATTCTGGCATGCAAAGCATTTAACTTTGCTCATGTCCTTCTTTTGCTCACCAGACTGTTGCATGGTCCCACCCTTCTTGGACTTCTTCTTACCCTTCGCTACTAAAGCCACGTTCTCCTCATCATCTTTGCTGTGAGACGTATTCGCCTATACATACCCTCTCTGGGTCTCCTCCTGTAAAAAGTCGTCCCAAAGACGATCCCATGTAGGCATGTGCTCACAAGCAACAACTGACTCCACAAATACAACCCATAGCTTTGTAACGACATTCAAAGTTGTACGAACAAACTCAACACCCTTTACAACCTCCCCTATTGCCCAAGCTCATCTCGAAGCTATGTAATCCTAGCAAGGTAGGCAACCATGTTCTCCCCCTTGTTCATCTGAATACCCTTTAGCTTCTTTCTTAACACCATTTTTCGGTTTTCCTTCGAACTATGGTATAGGTTGGTCAAAGATGTCCACATCTTATGAGCATAGTCTTTACCTTTGACATGTGGAATCACATGGTCTTTTATGGCATTAAGTGTGATTATTTTTGCTTTAATGTCTTTCTTGTCAAATGCAGCCTTATCAGTTGCAACTATAGGAACTGTAACAAGATTAGCAGTGGTCTTGTTCACTATGTCCCATAGTTCGTTCTCCTGCAATATCAACACTATTCTAACCTTCCATGGGCTAAAATTCACTACACCATCCAACATATCTTTTATCCTAAGTCCGGAAGCCATAACCCCAACTCAGTCCAGGAACCTGTTTCTTCACAAAACCTTGTTTTCCCTTATGCACCGAGTCTGAAATTTCTTTTTGAGTTATGTTTTCATCCCTTTGCTTCAGCTCTGATAACATGAAAATTTTTAAACCCCAACCCGGTTTCAAGTTTAGTTTAAGTTTAATGCCCAAACCCCAACATGTAAATCACATTACATTAAAAATTTGACTTTTGCTTGAAACACGTGGAATTTTTTTTTAACATAAAACAATTCAAAAAAAATTATGGCAGCCTACTTTTTCACACAGAAAATTATGACAGCCAACACACACATGAAATTTGACTCAGTATTTTTTACCAATCGGTCCAAGATAAAACCCCAAAGGGAAAACCTGTTTCAGAGAGAGATTTTATTAATTCGGAGGCAAAATACAAATCAGAACAACTGTACTTATCTCCCTTTTCTTGTCAAAAATCATGCCAAAAACTCACTAACAGTTGCTATATATGGTCTGCACAATTTTCTAGGTTGTATGGTCTCACATGTGCAGTTGTACACCATCACTGGATCATTGGATCTCGTCACTAGACATCATCATTGCTGCTGCAACTTGGTACTCGGGCCATTGA
>LPNX010585000.1:342909-409429 GCA_001517045.1 Pseudotsuga menziesii
TAAAGTAGTAGGAGTAGTTGAGTGATCTCTCTAGAAGGCTTATCAAGATTATAAATTAAAGTTTTACTTCTTCATTTGTGTGTGGCATATTAACAAAAAGAAAAAAGTTAGATTTGATTCTTTGAGTATGTTGTTAGGGTTTTTGTTGCTTGGAGTTGATGTCTTGGGCTTGGAAGTGGGTTATAACCCTTTTGCTGCTAGTAGTGATCTCTTTGTTTTTTGTTGGTCTCATATATGATCTTCTGAGAGTAAACTTCGTGATTGTTTGGTACCTCTCTTGTTGGTCGTGACTCTATGTCTCTCTTGTTGGTCATGACTCTATGTCTCTCTTGTTGGCAGTGACTATGTCTCCTTGCTGACCATGACTATGTGTCTCTCTTGTTGGTCGTGACTGTGTGTCTCTCTACTGGGTCGTGACTATGTCTTGCTGGGCTGTGACTGTGTCTTATCTCTGTTGGACCGTGACTGTGTCTTAGGGTTGTGACTATGTCTTATCTTTGTTGGGTCGTGACTGTGTCTTGTTAGGCCGTGACTGTGTCTTGTTAGGCCGTGACTGTGTCTTATCTTTGCTGGGTTGTGATTGTGTCTTGCCGTGACGGTGTGTCTCTTTTCTGCTAGACATGTCTTTGATTATTCTCTACTAACAAGCCGTGACTATTCAAACAATTTTTTACTGTGTTCACATGTACTATGGTGCCCTAGAGCTTTGACTATGTTAAACCCTAGATTATAGGTCTTTAGTAGAGGTAAGTCTGCTAGAGGAAGTTGTGACTTTTAGGGTGCCTATTTGCGATTGGGGCTGAATATGAATGGGATTGGTTATTGTATATATATCTGACCTAAACGCATAGCACTTTAACCTTTCTCTCTCAAAGTATGACCTATGACATTTTGTCCTTACAATGACAAGAGTTGACATAATATGTATGAGTATAAGACAGATCCAAACTAGATCTAACAAACAGTGCTATTGTTCTCTATTTGTTGTTCATTAGTTTGTATTGTACTACTGCTCTTGTTTGTATTTATGTTTTGTACATTGCATTTGATGAATTGTATCTCAAGGACCAACTTTAACACACTGACCAGTGGAGTGTTAAAGTTGAAAGAGATGAAAATTATGTTTTGAGTTTATTACAACAGTACTGTTCTGGATCTAGTTCTATTTAATTTTTTGTTTTGTGCATTAAAGTATAACATTTTAATTTTACTCATATCAAACCCTAACCTAACTTCAAACTTTAACAGTCACTCCCTCTGAAGCGGAGCTTTCTTGCTCCCTCTGAAACTGAGCACTATCCTCCCTCTACATCTTGTACTCTTTGCATTGGGACATTTTGTACTGGAGTGATTGGTAGCCTTCTCTGTTGTTGATCTTATGTGTATCCATCTATGTCATCTCTCATCGGTTGGGTCTATAGAGATGAACTTCTTACTCTTCAGGTCACTGGATACCAAGATCTTCCATCTCGAACTAAGTTCCCTCTTACACCCATCTATGAGCTCCTCATCTTCAACCTTGTAGCAAAGGCCGAGGTTTCATCATTCTAGGTAATCCTCAAGCTCATCATGTAACTTTATGTCCTAGCATGCTATCCCATGGGTGCCTTCTGAGCTTAAACAAAGCCTTCTGCACACATGTGGTTCTCTGTAGAGAGTCCTGAATCCTAGAGGTTGCTCGATATACACTTCTGCTTTGATTACACCATCTATCTAGTGTAATATCCACCACTAAAGAAGTATCTGGCCACTAAAGCAATGTCTTGTCATAGTCGACTCCCATGTTCTAAGAGAAACCTTGCTTAGTACATTTCTAGTATGCTCAATTTCGTAATTTGACTGTCATGGCTGAATCATCGTCACCTGTTCTTCGAAACAAGTCTCATCATACTTCTCTTGTAAGTGATTGTACACGATCTTTCCTACAAGTCAAATTCAGTTGCATGATTATAAACATTTCATAATTTTCAAAACATATTAATAATGACAAATTCTTATGCACAAAGACATAGGTCACACACTCATGCAATTATCTTAACCAATGCTTCAACACAACATTCATCCAAATCCCATATACATACGGTAACTTTCTAGATGCCTTCCATCTCTGCCAGAACATAATTAAGAGTGTGCACTGCTCCCAACATGTTAGCAAAGAGTTTTCATTCTAAATAAGCAACAATGGAATGATGTACAACACCATAGGCCACTTGCTCGTCACATGCATATTAGTAGTATATTGTTCATGAATGCAAACATTCTAACATGCATAATACACTTCCTAAATCTAGGAACATAAATATGTACACAAGTGAACAATATCATTTAAGCAATTAGATATACAGGAAATGAGAATTCAAATGTTTATCCTTGTTTGTTTGGTAGGATCCCTCTTGATCTTTGTCTCCTTGAAAAAATTACTAGAGTCTCTGACAGCGTGCTCTACTTCATCGTCTAATTCTAAGGACCTATGCCTATCTTGCTCATATCAGAAATAGTGAGCAAGTATTCTACACCATGGATCACTTGGAACTGCATATTGGTGTTGAATCTGTGTGTCCCTTCTTTTTCATTCGCGATTGCATCCCTTCTTATCCAATGCTAAAATGGATAAGAGGTTCTTCCATAGATCATATTCTTCATCTTCATGGGTTTTTTGGAATCCAACTTTGTAGGAGACTCCTATCCCTTTAATAGCATAAGCTTCATCTTATGCGATGAATCCTTCTAAATCAAAGTACATATTCCTCATCACTTGAGGAATCTTCCATTTCTCTCTTCTTAACATGTTCATCATCTTCTATAGTGTGAGCATGATATCTCTTCTTCTCTCCTTTCTTACAGGTTGGCCAAAGCATCAAACATCTCCTTGGGAGTCTTCAAGGAGGATACATGGGGGATCAAATGATCCTTGATGGAATCAGCAATAATCCTCTTGGCCTTGACCATATTCTTCTTGTACTTTGCCTTCACCTCCCTCTAGCTCCATAGTTTTCCAAGTCATGTTTAGTATGAGAAGCATTCTATACTTCCATGCGCAGAAGTTCTTAGCTCCTTCAAGCTTGTCCTCAAGCTTGGTTTTGTTTGTCATCTTGATAAAATGAGAACCTCAAATAGAAATAGAGAAAATAGTGCTTACCAATGAGAGTGCTCCAACCAAGTGCTTGCTTCAAGGTCTTCTCGAAAACTACTTATTGACTGACCTAGGGTTTGATGGAGAAACCCTAATTTTTCAACTTTGAAAACTTGCAAATATGATTGGAGAGAGAGATGCACCTCCTCAAGGCGAGTTGAGCAATGGTCTTCTTTTTTCAGATCAATGGAAAGAACTGCAAAATATTTGATGCCCTAGTTTCTCCAATTTCTTCTGTTGAGCTTGTTCCATTGTCTGATCTTAATTCTATTGTATCTCAAAAATTTCTTATCCTGAAGGTCTGAAACTTTTTCCTGAGGTAGTATCATCTGTCCTCTATTCAACCCCATAGGTTAGAGCAATATTGGATTTAGTGGAATTTATGCCAAGTTTCCCAAGGTGACCTATTTATGGATTGGTTCAGTATAGCGAACTTGTACGGACTACCACATGTCACTATTTCAACTTAGGGTTCTGAAGCTTGCACCAAAGAAACTACAGTCCATGCCCTTTCTGGAACATTTTACAAAAATCAATTTTTCCTAGGTCACCTTTTAAAACTGAATTTTGTAAGACGCTAGAACCTTGTTTTGCATGGATCATATCTCATAAAGTACAGTGAATCTACGATTGAAACTCGCACACAAGGTACATCAACATTTCATCTTCGGCATGTTCGAGTTTCAACTCCTAGACCTTTACCAAAAGCAAGTTGTAGCAAAAATGCTCAGATGACTAGATTTTTCCTTCTAGGGTTTCAAGCATGAAGCCCTAATCTCCAACAGTTGCAGCTCTTGTAGTTGTTGCAACAAATTCTTTTAGGATGGCTCTAATACCATGTTAGAATTTTAATGTTTCCGATATGATTATGTTGGATCTTCAAACAATTTGCATTATATCACAATAATCATATGCAATAGGATCACTGCAACAAAGAGAAGCACAGCAACACAAAAGAAACAAAGATTTTCATCTATGAAACCACAAGGAAGAAAACCTAACAACTTCTTTAGTATAGACTTCATCAACAAGAACAATGCCTTCTAGTACAATCCAAGAGCTAGATGCTTCTCCACACAAAGATCCTAAGAATAAGACAAGATAGAAAACCCAAGAATAAGATGTCTTCATAAAGCAGCTACTCTTCTTTCCCAGAAAATTGATTCTTCTCTCTCTAGCAAATTTGCTCCAAGTGAGTGTGTATCCAAATGGGAGGGGGCGCCTCCCCTAATTATACATATTTTCCAAGTGACTTTTCCACAAACTGGGTTGACTTAACTTCTTTAACTAAGCCAACTTTACTAAGGAATATTTCCCCAATGCTGGGGCAGTTTTACCCGGTGATTGGGGTAGTTTTATCGAGTGGTTTCTCTGGGGACGACTTGATTGTTTTCACTCAAATTCTTTTAAGGTTCTTTACATGATCAATTGCAATAATAATCTCGAAAGGGAGTACAATAATAATACAACAATAATACAAGAAGAATATCTTTTGAAATAACACAATCTTCAACACTAACCACGAACTTCCTTTGTTGGACTGTAATTTGAAAAACAATTGTTGTTTGAACTACCTTCAGCGCAAAAATGATAATGAGATGATGCCCTTTCAGTATGCACCTAACCATCTCTATAATTGACCAATTCTTCCTCTCTATTACACTTTTGCTATGTGGTTATGGCTACTGATGTTTATCTTTGATACCATTCTGATAGACAAAAATCACGAAAGTTATTGGATTCATACTCACCTCCTCTTTCACTTCTTAACACCTTAATTCGCTAACCACTTTCATTTCAACCATAGCCTTGAATTACTTACAGATTCAAAAACATCAAATTTGAACTTCAAAAATATAACAATATCTTTCTCGAAAAATCATCAATAAATGTTACAAAGTACTTAGCACCTCCAAAAGATTGAATTCTCATAGGACCACAAACATCACTGTAAATTAATTCCAATACCTAAGTTGCTCTAGTTTTGTAATGTCAAATTTGAAACAATGTTGCTTCCCTACCAAACATGCTTCACAAACACCTTTATCTTCTTCAATGTTAGGTAATCCATTCACTAAATAATGTTTGTGAAGCAACTTCAAATAGAAATAATTAAGATGACAATATCTTTCATGCCATGACTAATTCTTTGAACTAGAACATGTCAAAAAAGCTTATTCCATCAAACATGTACATATCATTACATTGCAATCCTCTTGCCAATCTATAATCAAACATCGTTTCTTATCAAAACCACTAGTATACTTTTCGTCGGTAATTTAACCAACAGAATGCAAGTTGGTCTTTAAACCCAAAACATACAAGACATTCTAAATATTTTTTAGCAATCTCCTGAAACTCTCATAGGCACTTCGCCTCTTCCTTGTACCTCATGAACACTGTCATCACCAAGAACAATGATCTCATTATCATATGAAACACGTTTGGAGAAAACTTCTTACTTACCAACCATATGTTTGGTGGCCCTTGAATCAATATACCAAACATATTGAGAGGTATTATGAGAAGCCATAAACAAATAATTGGTGGCAAGTTCATCATATGGAACTCTATACTACTCTCTACAAAATGGTTTAGATGTCGTACCCCTCTACTTTTTCCTCTATTATATGCTCCAACGACATTCACGATCAGGACCAACCTCCACTCAGCAGATCACTTCCTTCTTTTCAGTGTTCCCTTCATCGAGGGGCACCAAGAGATCGACAAAGGAAGGCACTGCTTCTAACCGCAGATCAATTAGGACACAAAGGACCACCTCCACTTCAGCTCGACATCAGCGAAATGGCTAGTCTCATCCCCATCCTAGGATCCGAACGATTTCATCTAGATCACAGCAGCAGGCTCCCCACTCCATGCAACGGGACACTACCCATTATAGCTCCTCTTATAGTTCTTCATATAGAAACTATTTTGAGATTCCTTCATTCAACTTCAGATGTTAGGAGAGATGACTCTATTGCACCATGACATATTCGCCATTTTTGTATCACAGATTCCATATCCACTCCCCTAGTACATTTTTCTTCGGTATCAGTTCTCTTTGTACATCTCGTTTCTAAACTGACTCTCCATCTTTGTTGTTAGCTCTTTTTGGTTTTTAAGTTAAAGTCTTACCTCTTGTTTTTATAAGAGCCGCCTAGCACTCCCACATTGTATTGACATCATGGTAACACACAATCCCATGGAACTACTTTTGTGGTCATTTGTTGGACATTAATCAATTATCTTATCTATTTCTATTCCGATCAGCCTCGTGTCTTTGTTTAAGATAACACTCTTCTTCATTATGATTATTCTTACCACAATAAATGCAATGCTTAGAACTTTGAGAAGTGCATGTTTGATTTGAAGAATTTTGTTTTTAATTGGGATGCCAATTGTAACATTCTCCTCTAAAACCTCTATTATAGCCCCTTCCTTTGTGTCTTCTTGTAAAAGATCAATCTAGTTCTACAAGCTCATTTTTGGTGAATTGTTGCACTTGTTGGAGTAGTAGCCCTACAGCTTCTTCAAATGTAGAAATTTCATTTCGAGAAGACACACAAACTAACGTTACAAAATTTGACACACATCAAGTAGTCTATTAAGCAGAATGGTGATGAACTCTTTAACTTTAATGTCTACGTCAATCATTAATAATTCATTCTTTAGTTCTTGTAACTTTTGGACATGATCTATAACTGAATCTTATGCTCCCATCTTCAAACTGGTTAATTTATTTTGCAACAACAAAATTCGAAGTTCACTGGAAGTTTCATATAAATTGTTTAACTTTTTCCAAACATCAATAGCATTGCTAAGAGTACAAATGTGAGGAAGAATATCATCTTCCAAAGCAAATATAAAAGGAATTAATGCATTTTTATTTTTTCACTTATAGTTATTAAGCATAGGATTGGGTTTTTGAGTTGTCCCATTAACTAGTTCCCAAAGATAATGATAAGATAAAATATATTTCATCTTTTATTTCCACATGATATAATTTTTGCAATTTAATTTATGAGACTCAGGCATCATGAAATTATTATTATTATTGGCCATTTTTCTTATAACCCAAAAAAAATCAAAAACCCTTACAGCTCGAAACTAAACAATTATAGCTCCTAAAAATCAGATTTAATAACTTGAGAATTGTTTGAAAAAAATAGTAATAATCGGTACCATTTGTATCAATTGTGCCATTCATGCACTATATAACTCACCCCCATCTGTACACTATAACTTCCAGTAATAACTAGTACCTTTTGTAACAATTGTGGTGTCTGTACACTATATTACTCACTCTTGTCCGTACACTGTAACTTTCGTCCATACTGTCTTACAAGTTGCCACATGCAATTGTCTTACAATTAATATCCAACCACCGTATAAAACACTAATTTGCCTACTTCCGCACAATCAATATCCATCCACCATACACCATATAAAATTTGATGTGTTTAATAACTTTTTTGGATGTCGTATGAATTGAATCCTCATCCATGCCAACTAGTTCATGTGACATACGGAAATTTTCTTGGCCGATCATACAATCCGTCATACATAAATTAGATGCGTGTTGTACAGAAATTAATCTTGTTGCTGTACGATTAGGTCATTCTGTCGTTTGTAATATGTATTGATTGTCTAGTCGTCGTACGGAATTTATAAATCACCCACCCTACAATTCCTTCACTTTGTACAGATCTATTCACACATGCAAACAAATGTGAATAACTTGGTCTTCAATGAATTATCTCCTTCAGATTGCCATTGAACTTGAACTTGTCTCTTTCTCCATATGTATCAAACTTTTCCCTTGACACCATCTTTTAGATTGCCCTATGCCACAATCATGTGGCTCTAATACCATGTTAAACTATGCTATGGAGAAATATGCAAGAGACAAGAGTGAAAATGAACGAAAGATGATTTGTCAATAATGTTCAGCAAGTTACATAAAGTGGTTTGCATATAAATCTAGCATGTTCTGTAATTCCTGTTAGGAATTGCTTACCCAATTTACCTAACTTCATAATTACATTAAACATAGGTGTCATTTATTTCGTATGACTTATTTCCATGTCATGACATTATTACTTTAGTACATAAATTATATATCCTTGGATAAATTAAACATTACATAAATATTATAATATCAAAGTTTCAAACAAAAATGAATCCTTGACTCACCTCCAAAAACACCCAAGAGATTTTAAAAACAGTCCCTTGAAACAGCTCCAAATCTGCCCAATAAAATTAACCCAAAACTCTCCAACTCAGCCCCCTTCAACCAACTCCACAAATCTGCCCAAGAACTTCTTCAAAACAGCCCTGCAAACAGCTCTCCAAAACCACTCAAGAAACTCAGCTCAAGAATTCGTGGAGAGATTGTTCTTGTGTGATGCTAGGATTTGTTGTTGTGATGCTAGGGTTTGAAATATGCATATAATACTATAAACCCTAGAACAGAACATGGCGTTGAAGATTGTGATGATTGTTACGGGTCTTGTTGTAGCATTAGGGTTTCTACCCTTATATAAGACATGGAGACTCAAGCTAATGCCTAGCATGGTTTTGGAGCCTTGTTCTTGTGGGATGTGAGGCTAGAGCAAAATGGTTGAGACATAAACTTGGTTTGTATTGAGTTTTATGTGATGCCTTGCTTGAAAGAAGACTCAATTATTGTATCCTTGATGTTCTATGCAGATCTCAGTACTTGTGTTAATGCAAGAACTGAAGATGTAGGGTTTGAGGACTCAAACCTCAAGATGGGCATGTAGATTTGGAAACTACCACTACACTTGTCATGCCATGTAAATGTGTGATTCAACATGGCTAAGGTTTGCAAAAGTCAAATAAAAACAACAGTGCTATTATGGAAAGATTGTGTGATACAAGCTTGCTGTATGTCCCAAGGAGAACTTGACAGTGTTGATGTTGGCATATTGAGGATCTTTGGTGGAGTGACCAGCTTTGGTAAGAAATGATTCCTAGCTGACAGGAATTGGTAGATAGGGTTTTTGTATGGCTTACCAGCTTTGTGATAAGGTTGTGGTATGTACTTGCAGATTTGAATTTTCAGCTTATGTTATCTTCTTGATTGAGCAGATTTCAGCCCTTGTTGTTCATGCTGATTTCAGATAACATGTAGCTGAATTGCTTAAGAGATTGAACACATATTCATAAGATAAAGGAGTAGATTTGCTGCTGTTACAATCTGCTGTAATAAGACATTTCAGATCTGTTACATGCCTTGGAAAGTTGCCCTAAGAGTTCTAGCGCCTAAGTACACTTATATGATATTTACTCTCTTGAACTGTCGGGTGAAATTGGCATGAAAGGAAGAGAAATGTCACTGCTATAATTTAATGTTTCAGATCAAACTCTAAAGGTGAATCGTTCACAGGGATTAGATCCAGGAAACGTCAAGTTTGAGGTGAAATTTTGGAATTCGCATTGCAGGTAGGGGCCGGAATGAGAATTCAAAGTCTTAAATCCCCTTCCAACCCTCCTTTGCACATAAAGATTATATTTTGCTTCCAAGTTCCCCTAAATTTGAGGCTGTACCTAGTCTAGTCTAATCTTTCCAGTATATGAAAAGAAATTTTGATGTTAATTGGAGAATTGCTAGCTTAAAAATCAATTTGTTTGTGAGGTAATGGTAAGTTTTCAGAAGACAGTTGAGATTAAATTATAAGTTCAATGGTACCTCAAAATTCAGAATTCAGCTGTGTTAGTCGGTTTCTTCTTAATTTACCAAAAAGCCCTAAAATAAATAAATAATTATAACACCAACCAGCCCTAACAAACTAAACTACCTGAGCTTCTTTTGTTGGTGCCAGAGGCTCCCATTGGCTCTTCGACTCCGTATCATTGATGGCAGCAATCGAAAACTGTCGAAACAAACACGCATACATGCACATTAAGTATCATTAACGCCAAACAAATGTCTCTTCATCAAATTCAAAGCACAACAAAGGGTCTTGGAATTGGAAAATAAAATAAAATAAAAACCAACCATCTTCGCTTGGCTTGCTTAAATTACTCGCCGATAAAGCTTACTTTTTGCCACACCTGCAAAAACAATATATACGCACTGTGCAAGTATCAATTACCTTAACCGGAACAAAGTGACTTCATACCTGAGGGAGCGAATGGGATGATCCGTTGGTTGGAGTCAGACTGTGTTACAAAGTTATTATTTCTTCATACCTGCTGCCTTGAAAAACATGCCTTCTTGATCCTTCGGGCTCACCGATGGTGTTTCTAGTTCTCAAACAGTGAATTGGTGGGAATCGAAGGATTTGGTTTTGCATTTGCAGAGGGAACGAATTCCTTTTTCTCATTGCGCGGAGTATATATATGTTCAATTTACCCTCGAAATCCAATACACCGGACTTCTAACCCACTACCGCATAGAGGAGAGGATTTTCTAGTTGAGAAACAATTCCAAGACATCCCAAGGGGCTTGGGACGAGGTTTACTGGAAGGTTGAGTGATTTAGTACGAAAGGTTATGATGACTGTGGACCCATCTTCATTGGCACAAGTCTTATAGCGTGTCCAGGTTTTTGTAAAAAATTAGGAGATCAATTACATTTAATTATTAATAATGAAAAGAGAGGAAGTTTAAAATTGAAAGCCCGTTACTTTAAATACCATTATTTATATGGAGAGTAATTATCCTCTTTTAAAAATTGGGAGTATTTAACAAAGAGGGTATGTTTTAGAAGGGTGAGGATAAAAATCATTGAACCCAACAAGATAGTAATGTGTAAGTGAAAGGTTGGTTTTTTTTTCAGGAGAAAAAATAGCAGTTCTTTGTTATTCAACAGAATCAAAGGTAACATATTTGCTGCATCAGGTGGACATATACATATAATAAAGGCCTCAGTCAAAGTAAGAGAGCTCAGTAATAGATCCAACATACAAAATATAGACATAAGGCCCATAGTGTCAATCATCATTCCGAAGGAGACTATCATAGAGAAAATAATACCAACTTCCTATCCCAATCTCCAATCACCCAGCAACAAAGAGATCAAGTCAAAACAGGATCGCTAATCCACGGAGGCACTTCTAGGTACTACCAATGCATAAAAGATAATGGGCTATGCCAACTATGACACCAATGGGTGTGTAATCAAAATCAAGCCACAAAATGGTTGCAAATCATGTGTCTATGACTAATGGAGCTTAAAAGAGCCTTTCCCACTGCATTCACCCTCAATGAATTCCATAAAGTGAAGATACCCAGAATTCAGACAAAGTGTCTCCTTAGATAAGCCATCCGCCTTAACATTGAATTCTCTGTATACATGAGAAGATTCGAGATGGATAAAGGAAGATCGAAGATCTCTGATATTACGGTACTAACCCTCGAGTTCAAGAGCATAAAGGTCATCCTGCCCATTGAACCAGTTAATGATGGCTGAAGAGTCTCCTCGAATGTGTAGATATGGAAGCCCAATATTTCTAGAAAAGACCAATAGTACCCATAGAGCAAGAAGTTCTGACCGGGTGTTGGCACTCTGTCCACAACCCATTTTATACAAAAAAAAATAATGCTTACTTATAATAAGATGAACACCATTGCCTCCAATCTTGTTCGCAGAGGCCCCATCGAAAAAACCAGCAGGGTAATCATATACAAGTTCCAATCCTATAAGTCTCCTATTGTATTTGGTGTGTACAGTCACAGTATGAAATTGAAGCTACTCCAGTATGTTATAAATGACGATTTTAGTGACAAGTCTGCGGCCCTCAAATATGATCTTGTTCCTGGTGATCCAAATATTGTTAATGTATTTATAACTTCAGAATGTATTCACTTATATTGTACCTCGATGTTCTTATCAGGAGAATCATTTGTATTTCATTATACCCCGATGTTCCTATCGGGAGAATCATTTGTATTTCATTATACCCCGATGTTCCTATTGGGAGAGTCATTAATATAATAAAGTCATGTAAAGTCATTAAGGTTAACCCTCCGTTGTAAGTCGAGGCAATAGTCCCCACAATTGAGTTAAGGTTAACCCTCATTGTTGATCGGAGGGAAAAGTCCCCACAGTTGTGGGGCACTAGGGTTATTAGACTCTCCTAGAGATGTCGGCCCTGGTAAGTAATTGTCAAGTCGAAAACTAGTATAAATAGAGAGTGAGACTCTCTATTTGTTACACACACTCACTCAACTAGGGCGCATGAGTGAGAGAGATCAGTTGTCGAAGTCATCCTTATATTTCCAGGTTTTACTTTTACTACTGGTGCTAATTCTATCTCTAAGGAAGTTGCAAGGTTTTCTCCTTTATGGTTTCCCCGAGGAAAATCTTTGTGTCTCTTGTGATTATTGTTGTGCATGTTATTCTCTTAGATAAGATCCTAGATCATATTTCTTAAATGACAAAAATCTAAGAGGAATTTTTACAGAAGAGGAATTTTTGAGTGAGCCCGACATAGGATTTCTCTCCTCATCAAAATTGAAATTTAGAGACCAAGGTTGAGATTTTTGGTTGGGTAAAACTCTGAGAAAGTTAAACCCTAATTTGACCCTGGGCCTGAAAAACCCTAAAATACTAAAACAGGTATTTTTGGTACATTCGCTATATCTCAGGATTGAAGAAGTATCAGGGGCCAAAATTTTCACAGGCCGAAGATAAAATCCTGATGTACCCTGTGTAAAAATTTCAGCTTCGGATTCTTTATATTCTGGGAGATACGATTCCTCCAAATTAGGGTTCCAACCTCTTCCAAGATTCATCCCTAAACAGGACACATAGGGAGATTTGCAATATATTGGGCTACAAAGATCCAAATGAAATTTCGCAAGATGTTCCAGATAGGGCACGGACTGTAATTTTTATGGTAAAAGTTTCAGACCCTGATGTGAAACAGGGACACGTGACAGTTCGTACAAGTTCGCTATGTTGAACAGTTATGAAATAAGTAACCTTGGGAAAACTCTCATAAGTCCCAATTGGTGAAACCAAATCTTGTAAAACCTGTGGTGTTGGAAAGAGGACAGACAAGGTTACCTCAGTACGAAATTTCAAAGACAGAGGAGCATTACTCTTGGAGATATCGCAAAAACAGTATCAGGCATTTCTGCAGAAGAAATTAGTAAACTAGGGCTTCATGTTCCGGGAGCTTCCCTCCATTGTTTTCAGAAAAGGAGTACATTGGACAGTTCATCTTGAAGAGGTATATCTTTCTATCCAGTCAGATATGAAAGATTCCAAGTTTTGAAAATCAATGTTTCTTTGACAAACCCTAGATCAACCAACTCCAGAACCAGGACGGACACCTCAAATCGGTAAGATCTAATCTTTTGCTATTTACATTTGAGGTTCTCATTTCTAAATGACTAATCACACCATCTTAATGACAAGCTTGGTGAAAATGACAAATTCCAAGCATGGAAGTATTGGATCTCGCTTGTTCTTGAAGAAAATGAAATTGGACACCTACATAAGTGGGAAGGTTCCAGTTCCAGAGGAAGATGAGGCTAACAGCCTTACACAAGAAGAACTTGGTCAAGGCCAATAAGATCATTGCTTATTCAATAAAGGATCACCTTATACCACAAGTGTCTTCCCTAAAGACACCTAAAGAGATGTTTGATTCCTTGACCAAGCTATTTGAAGGGAAGAACATAAATCAAAATATTGCTTTGAGAAACCAGTTGAAGAATGTGAAGATCCAGAATGTAGAGACCATGCAGTCATACTTTACAAGGGTCTCTCAAATCAAAGAACAACTTGAAGCAGTCGAAGAAGAGGTGGAGAATGCAGAAGTTGTGATAACCACCTTGAATGGCCTCCTAGGATTATGGGATTCATTTATTCGAGGAATATGTGCCAGAAGGAAGTGATTGCTTTCAGCAGACTCTGGGAAGAGCACACACAAGATGAAACTCGACCCATAATAAGAGAAGAGAAGATGGGAGCAACTAAATATCAAGCGTTCATGATTCAAAGAAGATCCCTCAAGCAATTAGGAATATGAAGAACTCAATTCTTGAAGACTCTCTTATCCATCTTAGCATTTGGATAAGAAATGATGATGTCATCATGAAGTGGAAGGCTAAAGAAGGAGTCTACCCACAAAACAAATAAAGATAAGTATTCAATTGTCATTTCACGATATTATTTTGTTATGCATTTGTTTATATTTAGTTGATGTGTTATGCATGATAGAATGTTTGCATTAATGACAGTATACTACTAATATGCATATGATGGGTAAGTAGCCCATGGTGCTATACAACTCTCCATTGCTATTTATCTAGAATGAAACCTCTTTGCTGACATATTGGATTAGTGCACAATCTCAATGTTGTCCTGGTAGAGATGGAAGGCGTCTAGAAAATTTCCGTAAGATATGGATGAATGTTGTATTGGCTAAAATAGTTGCATGATTATGTCTTGATGCAAAAGAAATTTTCATTATGAATGTACCTTATGAAATGTTTCTAACCATACAACTAATGTATTTGACTTGTAGGAAAGATCGCGTACAATCGCCTACAAAAGAAGGATGAGACTTGTTCCGAAGAACAAGTGACGACAATTCGAGAAATAATCCAAAATGAAGAATAGTATGACGAGACTTCAAGAGGCCTCGGACATAGTCCAATTATGTGACACTATTGAGCAACGTCATTGTTGCAGAGCCTTCCAGCTATGAAGAATAGCCAAGAAGAAAGGGAAGGAGAATACCAGTTCAAGAAGAATGACGTCTAAGATGCGGTATCGAGACCTGAACATAAGTCTGTGGGATACAAGGCAAGATTCGTAGCACGACGCTTCTCACAGAAAGAAGGCATAGACTACTAAGAGACATTTGCAGCCACTGGAAGTTAAGACACATGATAGGCAGAATCATGTGTGCAAAATTAAAGAAGGCCTTGTACGAGATCAGAAAGCACCCATGGGATAACACATACATGAGGATCTTGAAGATCACCTATAGTGATGAAGATCTTAACCTTTGCTACAAGTTTGAAGATGAAAGCCTAGAGAGGATGACAAGCTCATAGATGGGTGCGACAATAACGCTTTCAAGATAGAGGATATTGGTATCGAGTGAACTTAGATGGATACATATAATATTATTAGCATAGGAAGCTACTCGTCACTCCAGTACAAAATGTTTCAATACATAGAGTATGAAAGGGAGAGGGAGAATGATGCTCCACTTTAGAGGGAGTGACTGCAGAAGATCTTGAGGTTCGACATGGTACGGCAGGATGGACAACTTATTGATGGATCTAGGATTTACTAAGAGTAAAGCATATTCCAACCTTTGCTTCAAGGTTGAAGGCGGAAGACCGGTGATGCTCTTGTTATATGTCGATGACTTGTTCCTGACAGAAAAGAGGAACTCATTAAAGTTGCAAGAAGGAGACTTGCTGCCAAGTTTGAGATGAAGAACTTGGATATGATACACTACTTTCTAGGCATGGTATGGCAGAATGCAGTGGAGATCCTGAAGAGGTTCGCGATGATGGACTGCAAGGCCATGACTACACCTATGGCATCGAACCTGAATCTATTGAGTGATGCTTCATTAGAGTTGGTTGATGCCACGATGTATCGTCAGATGATTTGTTCCTTGATGTACCTGACGTATATGAGACCAGATATTTGCTTTGTTGTGAACACATTGAGCTAGTTCCTAACGGATCTGAGACATGTTCACCTGATGCTTACAAAGCATACAATGAGGTACCTAAAGGGTACAGTTGATTATGGGCTCCAATATGAGGCGAATCAAAACATTAACCTGGAGGGTTATGTGGATTCGGATTGGGCAGGCAGTGCCATTGATAGGAAGAGCACTTCGGGGTGCTGCTTTAGAATGAGATCAGGTGTGATCTCTTGGTTTAGCAAGAAGTAGTCCTGCATGGTGCCGAGTACAACCGAGAGAGGAGCAGTGAAGCTCCAGTTTGTGATCGAGATCGAGATCTCTCGAAAGAGGGAGTTCTAGCATAGCCGGTGACACAGGTTGTTTGAGCATAAAATCTTGGCAAAGCTCATAGGTTGCTCAGACATAAATGGCCCTATAGGTTGTCCTCGGATGTAATCGATCATGGTGAAGCTCACAAGTTATCCTTGGATGTAATCAGCCCTGATGTGATTCTATGCAAGAAATGGCCAGAGTGAAGTTTGAGTACTTAAGGGAGAAGCTTGGTGTTCTCCAGATCGAGGTTCCTTCCCAGGGGAAGTGATGAGTCCTTGTGCCTTTCTGACATGGTGGTAGGATTAGTTCCTCCCATGGTCAGATGTAAGTGCAGAGAGCCCTTCTAACATGAATGCTGGATGTGTTCCTCTCATGGTCAGATGTAAGTGCAGAGCCCTTCTGACATGAATGCTGGATGTGTTCCTCTCATGGTCAGATGTAAGTGCATAGCCCTTCTGACATGAATGCTGGATGTGTTCCTCTCATGGTCAGATGTAAGTGCAGAGCCCTTCTGACATGAATGCTATATTGGTTTCTCTCATGGTCAGATGTAAGTGGAGAGCCCTTCTGACATGAATGCTAGATTGGTTCCTCTCATGGTCAGATGTAAGTGCAGAGCCTTTCTAACATGAATGCTCGATGTGTTCCTCTCATGGTCAGATGTGAGTGCTGGGCCTTTTTGACATGGATGCAGGATGTGTTCCTACCATGGTCAGATGTCAGTGTTGGGCTTGCCTTTCTGACATGGATGTTGGATGTGTTCCTCCCATGGTCATATGTAAGTGTTGGGTGGGCCTTTATGACATGGATGTTGGATGTGTTCCTCCCATGGTCAGCTATAAGTGTTGAAGAAGATGAAGACCTACATGGAGGCTAGGCCTACAACCAGCATGAAAAAGGGTTGGCTCTGTAGAACTTCATGTGACTAGTAGAATTGAGAGATAGCACCATTTGATCGAGATAGTGGAAGCAACGATGATGATGATGATCCAGCTTTGAGGATGATCCAATGATGATCTAGTGATGATCCAGCTTTGATGACGATCCAGCTTTGATGATGATCCAACGATGATCCAGCTTTGGTGATGATCCAAATTTGACGATGATCCAGAGAAGAAGACATGTGCTGATGTATTATGTCAAGAGAATACCTTCCTAGTTAAGAGGGAGTGTTGATGTATTTGTAACTTTGGAATGTATTCACTTGTATATCTTATATTACACCCCAATGTTCCTATAGGGAGAATCAATTGTATTTCATTGTACCCTGATGTTCCTTAGGAGGCCCATTTTAGACCCCAAATTTCCCTGGATGGCCTTGATCCTTTTTGGTTCGATTTTTATACCATCCTTCGAGATAATATGCCCTAGCAATTTTCCTTCTTCTAACCCAAAGTTTGATTTGAGGGGGTTTCAAAGATATCCTGTATTTTCTACATTTTAGGAAAACTTTTTCCAAATGCTGGATGTGTTCCCTATCAGACCAGGGAATATACAGTAATATCATCCATACACCACAAACTTATCCTTCTCTTCTGCAAAGGCAATATCCATGGCACGCTGGAATGTTGCCTCGACATTCATTAGACCAAAAGGCATCTTAGCGTACATGAAGGCACCCCATGGTGTGGTGAAAGCAATTTTCTCTTGATCTTCAGGAAACACTTTTATTTGATTGTACCCCAAAAAACCGTCCATGGTAGAAATCCTTTAAGACCCTTCCACAATCTGCAAAATGTGTTCCATCTTGGGTAAAGGATAATTATCTTTCAAGGAGACTCTGTTAAGATCCCTGAAATCTATACAAATTTGGATCTCACCGTTCTTTTTTCTAACCGGCACCACATTTGCGACCCACTTGGAAAACCTTTGTGTCACAATGATTTTGGCGTTAAACAACTTCCTGATTTCCTTCTCGATGATGGGCAATGGCTTTGGGTTAGCTCTCCTCAATTTATGTTTACAAGGTTTTTCACCTGGCTTTATCGGAATGGTATGTTGTATGATTGAGGTGTTGTATTCTTTAAGATCTTCATATCTCCATGTAAATACGTCAATATATTTCTTCATCAGATTAAGGTATAAAAAGGGGTGGGGAGGAGGTTTTAAGTATTGGGAGGGGGTTTCAACAAAAAGAGTTTGGGTCAATATCTTTCGAAATTAAGGGTATTCTTTAATATCCCACAATTGCACGTGCTATGTATGAGGTTCACTAAGTGAAGTCCCCATGACCTTGGCAAGCAGCTTCTTTAACAACTTTATGATCTTTGGGTGATCCTCGGTCCATATATTCTTATCCTCGACGGTATCATCCGTCGGTTTCATCTTTGGGTCCTTAGCCACATCATTTTGGTCGAACAACTTCTTTAGGGGGATCAGGCCTCTAGCAATATGGTTTCCTTTCAGTTGCACTATGTCCTTCCCTCCTAGGGAGTCCTTGTATTCCCTGCTTTCATCAATCCCTTCTTCACCACCTCCAGTATCTTGACAGTTCTTGAGGTGGCAATTTTCGTTATCTATCTAGGTGTTAGCAAACTCATCTGATAACTCCAGAAATATCTTGATCTGCTTATCATCTTCGAACACTTTCCAGTATCGAAAGTTTTCGGGTATAGAGGGCTTGTTTTGACGTCCACCTTATGCTCTCTTCGTTCGGCCACAGGGGATCTGAATCTTCCAGCAACAACTGCCAAGGAATCGACAATTGTGTTTTCACACCTAGGGACTACCCTGATTGTGTGCTCAGCGAAATAATTGTCGAACATGTCCCATACTTCATTTATATAGGCTCTCATTCTGGGATTCCTGGTTAGATATATGTCATTTATCTGATTTATGACCAATTATGATCCCCCTATGATCTGTACCCTTTTGGCCCCCTGTCTTTCAAAGTATGCAGCCCTAACAACAAAGCTTCATACTCTGCTACATTGTTAGTACATTCAAAGTTTAACTGGTAAGACATGCTTTCAAATTATTGGATGGGAGAAATGATATATACGCCTGCACTGGCTCTGATTTTAGCGACTGAACCATCAAAGTACAAGGTCCAAAGACCTTCCTCTTTTTCCTTCGCCTCTAAAGCGCTTTGCTTCCTAAAGGATTCTCCTTCTTCTTCTTCGACGGGCGCTGAAATTTTGAGGTTGCAAGGAGAAACGTCATTGAAGAAAATAGATGACCCCAGGTCAATGCCAACATCATATATAACGTGGCCATTTGTGTTGTCTTGGTTGTTGACCACGTATGGAGATATTTTCTCGTTGTACAAACTTTTACTCCCCCCAATCATAGGAATAGTGGCATAAGACATGTCCATTTGTAATATACCTTTTAACTTGGATGTCCAGGATCTAGACAGCAATACGTCAAACTTTTGGGGAATGTCTGCCACGACCACATCCATCACCACAGTCTTGGAGGGCATCCCTGTTAAATTCACCACCGTATACTTGATCAACCCAAGACATTTTACCTTTCTAGAATCAAAAGAGTATAAATCTTTGTAATGTCAAGTGGATTTTAACCCTAGACTCTCTACCACCCCTTTGGGCATCAAATTATGGGATGCTCCGAAATCCAACATAGCATTATGCACGACCATACCGTGTACATTCAGGAATGACCATATCGTGCACATTCAGGCTCAAGTAAAAAGGTGGAACTTCCTCTTCATCTCCATTTTCGAGTCTGGACCCAAAAATGATAGTAGGAGCATCATCATTCACTTCCAAGATGTTGGGTTGAAACTCTCCTTGACTTTTAACCATATTGGTTATCGTATCCCTATATTCTTTATTCCTTAGTAGCTCATTGAAGGGAATGGAGATTTTTACGTTTGAGAGTCCAGTTTGCAAGTTGAAAGTAGGCATAGTTTTATCTACCTCTGTAGGCGTTGGTGGCCTAACTTCCTTTGTATTTTCACCCTTATTCGCATGTTCTTTACACGGAACCTGCTCCTTCGGCTTTTATTTATTTTTATCATTAGTTTGCAGACTATTAGAGGGCTGATTCAGATTGATCTTCCCTTTATTAAAAATGGTCTCTACTTCTTAGTTGAATTTTCTTATGAAACTCATCTATAGCATGCATATACCCTCTCTGGTACTGCTCTGATTCTTCCTCAAAACCTTTCAAATCTTCTTCTTGAGCATACAAGTTATGCTTCGCTTCTGTGAGCTATATATCAGAGTCTAGATCTCCGAAATGATGGATCTAGTCTTCAGCTAGTTCCTCCTCACCCTCGCCATCAACATAATTTTCAGGAAAGGGTGGTTGTGTTTGTTGATCATTTTGGTTTCAGGGATTTCTGGCATCCCTTTGTCTATTCTGTGGCAGCTGAAAAGGGTTGGGTCTTCTGAAATTTGGGTTCCTGATTTGGGGCTCATTTTGTCCCTGTTCAGTGATCCATTATATACAACTAATTTATCCATCAGCTTCTCTATTTTCTTCAACATCATTTCAAACTTCACATCATTAGCAGAAGCAACAGAGGTAGAAGGACCATCTTCTCTAAATTTCCTTGTCTCCATATTCTGCTTGATTTTCTTGCTTGCCATCATTTTATCCTCCACCTCTAAGGCGTCTTAAAACATTGCAGGAATATTTGCAAACTTTCTTTCCCTTAGCAACAAAGCAAAATCACTGTCAAAAGCATCGGCGTAGTGGAGCTTTGCAACACCCACTAGCAGTTTGATGTCAGCAGGAATAGAATTGTACGCCCTCATAAACCTACGAGAAAATTCATGTACGGACTCAAAACCACTCTTCTTCAGGCTATTGTACTAGGATAGGACTTGTAGGGGGATTCTCTTATCATCCCACCTTTCCAAAAATGCAGTTTGGAAAGAGGCGAATGTGCGAATGGACCCAGCAAGAAAATATTTGAATTGTTTCTTTGCCTCTTCGAAGAGGCTCAACACAAACAACCTCATTTTCACATCGTCGTCATCTACCAGGTCCAGGTCCAAAAAGTCTTCGAACCAATCGACGTGCTCTCTGGCTGTGAAATTTCCCTCCCCATCATAGGAGGGGAATCTCTAGGCATAACCTTCAGAGATTTCATGTGACATGATAGGTAGATCTAGTGGGGTGAACCTGCCATCCATTGTTCTAGGTGGGTTCGGGACTATAGGAGGAACTTGGAAGGTAGGGAGATTTTGCACCACTGGGGGAGTACAGGGATGAAAGTTTTGAAAAGCAGGGTTTCTAGACCTTTGAAGATTTTGCTAGAGAGAGTCCAATAGATATGATTCCAACCTATCAAGATTTACTTTGGTGTTCTTCATATCTGACTCTAATTTAGATTTCAGCAGGGATCTTTCAAAGTAAGTTTCCTATACGGAATCTCAGACGCAACGAAATTTTTAAGTAGAGGAATTTTCAAACTGAGGAATAGCTAACTGGTCCTTTACCTTATTTCTAAATAGTTTATTAGGTTTATCCACACTTTGCAGGATCTCAGCATCAGGATTACCTCATGTATGCGACCGTTGAGAAGCCAGGATGTATTCTGTAGATAGCTCAGAACCAATGTGGAGTCGCCAGGGAAAATACACAACCTTATTTACCTGTGAGGGTCTCTGTTTTCTTGCAGAAACATTTTCATCCTTGAATCTTTGTTGTTCTCCTAGGGATGATCTTCAATTTCGTCCTCGGCAACGGCGCTAGTTTGTTAGCACTCAGAATTGCACCCAAGGTTGCGGAAAGGTGGACCTCGAGGTAACAACAGAATCGCTTTAGGAAAGGGAGTTGGATTCTCCGTTTCCAGAGAGAGATCTCTCACAAATACATAACAAGGCCAAATATATTGTCACGGAATGGAATTCAAATATTGGTGGTTGAAACAAGGTAAAGATGTATTGGGATATGGAGTCACAAATACCAAGAAACACAGAGCAATTTACATAGAAAATGTTTGCAAGATTAAGGTAGTACTTCTATCATGATCGATATGTTTTGGGTCTGGTGAAAAATAGAGAACAATGACAGTCCATCAATGTAGAGCACCGCATGGATGAATTCTACTCCAATTTTGGAAGAAGCATTTGGTGAATGTCTAAAACAATGGCTAGAGCATAAGAATATGAATTCCAAACCATTATACACTAGTCAAAGACATGAATAAAACATAATGTAAAAAAATAACATGAAGTACATGCACGTAAAGAAAGGAAATTACAGACTGTAATTGAAAAATACATAGGAATTCTTACATTCAAATAACCAACATTCGTCTCTGTAACTTGTATTAAAGCAAATCAAAATTTCATAAACACAACAGTTTTACAGGTTCTAACCAACCCCTTCTCCCTCTGTGGGGAGCATATTTATAGTGTCTGGGCCCCAGAGACCAACCTCGAAATGAGGCCAAAATTAGAAACAAACTTATAACAAACTACATCGTGGCATTTTCTTCGTGGATAACATAAAATAGAAAGTGATGGAGGCAGCACACCTGCTCGACCCAAAGAGGCGCTACGTCTTCAAAATCTAGGATTGCTTGATCATTCTACACCTATATCTTCGGTTCTAGTCATGGTTCAGGAACATCATCATTGGTGCAGCTTGTATTTAGCCTTGTCGTAATTCTCAATCACCTTCCACTGGTTGATGTTTGGCATTTCTAACTTTATCATTTATTTTGCCAACATGCTGAGTTCTAGGTTCTCCAGATAGGAAGGCATTGGAAATTTTGTGCACATAACTCGAAAATCAAACATAATTCAAATTCACCAGATAATTTTTCGCCCACAGTTTTACCTGAAAGCGACTGTTGGGCCATATCTTCAAATTGCCTATGGTCTTGTCTACAATCGATCAATATGTCATGATATTCTTTATGGGATAGCATTGGTCCTTTTTCATCCCAAAAGAAGGGGAGACCTCTTTTGACCAAAGGTTTAAAAAGAGAAACAAATTCGTTAACTTGCTTGTGCATGAAGTTCCACTTCGCTTCGACCATCTTTAAGTGAAGGTGTTTGTGTACCACTCTTCTGGCCCATGTGATGACCAAAAATCTATCTTGTATATTTCCCCGTATGATGTCTTCTTCAGTTAAACTATTCATAAAATTGATTGCACCTTCAACTGTGTCCATGGGACTTTTTTTTAGGTCTTGTTTTGCCATCTGAATATACTTTTTGGCCGCCTATATAGTAACTTCTTTATCCTGGATAAAATCCAAGTAAGGCCATAACTTGGTTGCCTTTGCTATTATCATATCCCATATGAGGTTCTTCGCCCCTTGTAGAACGGCCTAGCCTGAAGCACATTTTATCAATTTATTGTTTTTCTCTATCAATTCTCTACACTAGTCCTCCAACTCTTTCCTTTCTCTTTCCCTGTTCTCAGCCATGTCTTCCAGATCTTCATTTTGTTTCCTCAGACCAGTGATTTCTAGGGACTTAAGACTTACTTGGGACATGGATTGAGAGAGGGAGTCTGCCGCTAGATATCTTAGAAGACAGAACCACGAGCACTGGTTGTTCTTGATCCTTTTCCTTTGGCTCTTTCAACTCTCTTTCCAACTCAGCCTACCTTACTTCGAAGGATCTTTTTTCCCCGACCTAGAGCTATGCATATCTCTCCCATTGTCTTTCTTTTTCTTCATGTCTGAGCAGTCTAGCCTTAAAGTTGATCAAATCGGTGTTTAAGGCTTCCTTCTCTTTCTCAATTTCGGTTAGTTCAAAAGTTTGTATGAGCCGAGTAGCTAGGATGTCTAGATTTTTCTTTAACAATTGAATTCTACCTTCCTTTTCCTTTAGTATATTTTGTGTGGCAACACCTTTGTCTCTCGGGATATCTGCTACTGATATATCCATCTGAAGCTTCTTGATCTGGGCTTGGTGAGCCTTGTTCTCCACCTTCTCCTTTCGGAGTAGTTCTTCAACTCTTTTCTTACCAGCTGTTAATTTGGATATCTGCAATGTAGTCTGGAGCATATCAGTGTAAAGGATGTCACTTATCCCTTGGTGTAAGTGAATCATGTCAGTTTGTGGTACCCTCTTCGGATCTACCTTTAGTTCAACTACTTTGTCTCATGTAATCACAACCAAATTCAATGTGCCCTTGGCTTGGTCTCTGATAGTCACTAAGGGGGTACTTTGGCCCAACAGCTTTTCCACTTCATCACACAACTTTAATCTTCCCTCAAAAGCCTTTTGACCGGCTTCTCTCTATCTCTCCAGCAGCTCAGCTTTAGACTTGTATTTATCTACTGCCTCCTTAGGGACATTGTCAAACGTATATTCCTAGATTTCGAAAGCTGGACCTTTGACTTTCACAGTTTTCTTCCTTCCTTTAGCCTTTTCACTCTACACGAGTTTACCTGTTTCTTTAGTTTTTTGCTTCTTGGGTGTTTTGGCAGTGTCCCCTTCATCCACATCCATGGATTTTGGGCATTCTCTCTTATTTCCCTTTTCAAACATGCTTTCCAAGGGGTGATCTGTGTGGCCGCAGCCACAATGTTGGACAAGTCTTGCTAGGGGGAGTTACCTACTAGTGTAGAGGAGGTCGAATTCTCTGGCATATCTTCATCATAGTTAGCCTATCCAGGATATTTCATCCAATTTTCCTACTCCACCAACCCTGCCACTTTATCATGTTTGAAAGACTTGTTTCTATTGGCCTGCCTCCTATTTGAGATGATGTGGTGAGGGTCATAGTTAATCATGGCCTCCATTGTAAACCCTTTCTNCCCCCACCCCTGCCACTTTATCATGTTTGAAAGACTTGTTTCTATTGGCCTGCCTCCTATTTGAGATGATGTGGTGAGGGTCATAGTTAATCATGGCCTCCATTGTAAACCCTTTCTCCCTGAGCAAATTTTCAATCATTGGCAGGGATGACTTTTTTTTAATGGTGAAAGGACCAACTTCCCATGGGAACGTTATATCTGCGGGCTTCCAGAAGGTTAGGGAATGTTCATCTTCGGTTGTTAGCCTCTGCTTGATAAAATTTAGCGCAAACATTCTCAATGTTAGAAACATTGGCAGGACATATGGTTGGTGAGTAAACTCGTAGACCCTAATCACAGTATTGTCCTCGGAGAGGAACCACTCCCCTGCTCTCCTTTCAGGGGATAACTACAATGTTTCTTCACCTATGGTAAGACCCTCGGCGGCCTCGTTTGGAAAAGGACTTCATATAATGGTGCCATGAGGACATTCATGAACTTGCAATAATCTTTATCATGTCTTCTGTTATAACCATCTCCTGAAGTTGCAGGTTGTTTTCATTGAAGCTCAAAAACATCTTCATAAGGAGAGACTGAAACCTAAAGGTTCTTGACTGACAAAAATTAATCAACTGAAAATGGATGTTTTTGGCCAAGAATTCATAAAATTGCAGACAGGCGGACGGTGAATACTGACTCAACGTTTTCGACACTACTTGGCCTGAACTGAGGGTGAATATCAGACTCAATAAAGGTTCAGTAACAAATTGGTTCGAGTCCATACCTAAGAAATGGCTTGTTAGGGTTATCAAAGACTGTGTCTCTTCGTTAAACAGGTCGAAATCAATGGGGAATAGAGGTTTTCATAACTGGTATTCTGGCTTCAAACAGGTTTTGAGAAAATCTTCCTTTTGCTTGGCTGAATACCTTTGAAAAAACTAGAGTATATCCCCTTCATTGTACTCACTAGACATCTGGGTAAACTCAGGAGGGATCAGTAGAGTGTTTCGAATGGTGAGGGAATTTATGGGACACATCATCCTAGACCTAGACACGTCCATAGTTATCTACGCACTAGTCTATGAATTCTGGGAAACTAGGGGTTTGCTCAACAGAGAAGTAAAACAAAAAAGAACTGAACACCCCATAAGTGTCAATTTCTTGCAACTGAAAAGTTTTCAGTTTACTCTTAACGACTTCTATACTATCATGTAATATGATAGTGTCAAAAACCTCAGAGTCTTTTATCTTCTAGGGCTTCTTCAACACCATGAAATTCAAGACCTCGAAGCCTCTAAATCTTCTGTTTCGGCCATGAGAAACTAGCTTAATAGAGAAAAATACGTACCAGGTTAGTTGACAGTTTGATTCAGAAGTTTGTCCAAGGTGGTGCGCTCTGCACAGTCTGAACGCTCACTTTTCGATGCTCCAGAAGAATAAGTGGTCTAAATCCATGTGCTGACTTTTATACTATTTTATTCCCCTATCTGACCATGCATCTTTCTAGCCATATAAAATATATCCGTAGATCTGAGCCCTAAGAATATGAGCCATGTGATCTTGACCGTGGGTACTTGTACTATCATGTTTCCTCCCCATATCCCTTCGCGCACTTGTAACTAGCGGGATTTAACCTCCTCCATCTATCTTAAACCATTTTTCCATCCCATCGTCCAAAGTGGAGAAATTGACCAAATTCTGCCACTTTCAACTGAGATTTCTCTCGCGCAAGTGTAGCTAGTAGAACAAGTTCTCACCGTAGATTTGTATCCACATCGATCCCTACCATCGGATAGATCCTCTCTTTAACATATTTCGCAAGTTTTGAAACACTATCTCCGATGAGCATTTTAGATCAGGAGAATTAATCTCCGCCACTGATCTAAACCTTTCGTAATCTCGACCGTCGAAAGTTGTTGACGTTTAATTCATTTTTCCAATTTGAAATGTGCTTCCTTGTGGCACACTTAAAACTCATGGAATGTCTCTTCGTCGTTGATTCGCTTCAGCTCTTTCTCGCAACCGTTGAAAAGTGCTTGACCCTCTATCTGCCTCCTGATTGGAATTTCCTCTTTCCTCTCGGATGACCAACACGAGGGGCTTATTCATGACTCTGGACCTTGAGCTTTCCTTCATTCAACGGGCCAGGGCCCGTGCAGGGCGTTCTGTTTCTTATCAACTCTCAGATTTCTTTCTTTAGAGCCTCTCCTTTCTTTCAGAAACCCATTACATCTCCTAGGGTTTCCTTGTCATGAAAATTTTGTAGGCTTCATTTCTTCCCTTATGGGTCCAAAACCCCGCCATCTATTTAGCACAAATCAGGTGCTAACATGTACCATCCTTGGAATGAAGGAAAATGCCTAGATGTTTTCCTTGGGAAAAGAAAAGAATACCCAAATAAAAAAGTAAATAAAATAATAATAATTTTATAAAGAAACCCATAAAATGTGATGAATTTTTATTGAATGATATAGACCAAGTATCCTAATGTCATGTGAGAAGTTTAATTAATATTTCACATGATTCTTGAACTAAATTATGTGTTTTCTTTTTCTTTTTCTTTTAAAAGTTGTATTATTTTTTAATAAAGATATTGCATGATATTCTCCTTCTCTAGAATCTTACCCTTTTTGTCCCATGTACAATTTGAGTGGGCCTAATGGTTAAGAACAAGTGTTTCATCCTAGGAGGTCACGTGTTCAAATTTGAAGGGGTTAGGCTAAGTACACCTTCGTAAACTTTTGCAATCAAATCGTTGCGTGGAGGGGATCCCTTGTCCACAAACAAGGGGGTCTCATATACCATTCGATGTTTATCTTGGCCATGACCTTAAAAATACATCATCATCATTACTACACTTCCGTGTTGGTTCGATAGGAGAATGTTGTAATCTAAACAAAACCTAATTTGGATTGTTTTCCCTAATTGTTGGGAAATTTATTATATCATGGTCTATTTGTCTACATATTTCACATACCAACACTCAATGGATATACAATAATCATATATTTCCCATATTGCTATATTTGCAATAACAAAAAACAATTTAGAGTTCTTATATTATGTGGCCAAATAGTAGCAACAAGGACATCTAACAAACACATATGGTATGTTGTGGTAGAACATGTATCTCCATGTATAAGTTGAATGTACAATGTTTTTTTTGTAACTAGGGAATCAACAACTGGAGCCGGGATCATACTCACATGACACAGGGTTGATTCTGGTTTGTTACCACTATACCCCTAGGCATGACACATGGGGATTGGTCGAGTTTTAAACCCGTGACATCATAAGGAGTTCTTTAACAGTGCACCCTATCACCAATTGGTCTACACCTTAAGGGTAATTGAATATATGATGTTGTCATGGTGTCACCTATCTTATTTTAAATGCATTCACTAAAATCTACTCCATTTTGAATGCATTCACTAGAACCTAAAACTTATATATCTATGAACATGCCAGGACCACAATGATACCTATGAACTTGGAGACTTTCCATGGAGACACGTGTGGAGACCTATGTGGAATCCATTCTCGAATGCTTATACATATTAGTGGAGGCCATTATGCACAGAGACAAGTGTGGAGGGCATTTTCCATTAGGATCTACATGGAGGGGACAAAGAAACGAATATAATGGTTTTTCTTCATTAAATCAACCAATGTATTAAGGTCATTGATAAAAATTAAAATGTCAATTCAATAAAAACTAAATATAACAAAATTAATACACATCCTTTCACAGAGACATACTCTTACCAATAAACTATTTAAGGCTAAGACATTAAAGAAGGTTTCAAATTAAAAAGCTCAAAAAAAGATTTTGCAAAATGCCTTGACAAAATTAAAGTCAATATGAGCTTTAAGACAAGCCATTTGCTATGTGACCTTCAAGAAATGCATTGAAAATTTCAATTTCTTATTAGGGATCACTCTACAAAAACATAAAAAACACTTGACCTATATGTGTTGAAGTTCAAAATTATGATAACGTTTCATTCTTGATGTAAAATTAAATTGCAAGGTCAGAAAGGTAAAGGAAAATACCCAATCCTTTAAATAAAACCTGTTAAAATTAAACTAATCGAGGCATTCTTTTCATTGAATTTCAATTAGTTATTATGAGGAATTAGATCATATTTTTTTCAACAGCTCCACCCAGCAGGAATAGGACACGTCTTCTAGCCTTGTCGATTACCCATTATGAGACTATAGTCATAACAACCTAAACAATACAAAGGCAAATTCCTTTACACATTCAAGATCGTGATTACTTAGATTATCTTTATCTTGTTAATTGCTTTTCTTTGCGTTCATAAAGTTTGTCCAAAGTTTTTTTTAATAGTGATAGCATTTAGCGAACTCATGCCTGCAAACATGTCATAAGCAATTCCTCCAAATAATATTGAATGCAAAGGGCAATAATAGAAACAAATTCAGTTCATAATGTTGCCATATTTTGCAAACCATTCTCTTATTACATGCAAAACAAAATAATTAATAGTCTATGAAAATTACTTGGAAAATAATCTTAGTAAGAACATCACAAAGAAAAAGCATAGCGATGGATAGCTTGGGAGACTTAACCATGAACAATTATATGGAGCACACAACATTGGTGCTATTAATGGCGACCTACATATTCAATGCACTTGCATTGTTATTTTTTGAGAGACACCAATGGAAAAAATGATCATATTTTCTACAAAGTAGCACCTCAGTACAATCTCCATCTAACCACTTCACTAACGTGACCATTAAAACACCCAATTATATATTCCACAAGGTGTTAGATAAAAATTACATCTAAAAGATACGAGAACATTTATTCTACGCTCATAACTTATGTCTAGATTATTATGAAAACATTGCATGCCAAAATCAGAAAAATGATCTCAACATTTGGTACTATAAAAGGAAAAATCATTAGTAAGAATGTTCAATACATAACCTTCCCATATCAAATAATATAACAAGCATGACACAATGTTCAATACATAGCCTTCCCATATCAAATGATATAACAAGCATGACCCAATACTCAATAATATCACAAGTGCATGACCCTCCATTATAATTAAAACAAGTAATTGTGGTCCCCTTACAAGCATTTTCACAAAAGTTCAACCTACCTTGACCAAGTCTTTTAGCTATCTTGAATTAGGGTTGGCATTAAATGATAAAAAAATGGATTGTGCTTAGTTTTATAATTTCTATTGCCATGACCATTATTTACCTGAATACCAATAGGTACAAGTCCAAGGGATGCAGCAAGAACATAACATACTTGACGTATCTCATGTACTCACTTGTATTTTGATTAAAAACTATTTTGCAAAGCAAAAATATTTTTCAAATTTATATTAAAGCAACCACCATCACTCAAATAAACAACTATTAGTATCATCTTAGGGTACCAATCATAAATATTTTCAGACCTTGTTATTAAGGAAACAACCAAACTGTATATTTTTAATTTGTATATAGATTCAATTGTTAAAAAAAACACAGTCCTAACTATTAATTATGTACTATCAAAAATATTGAAAATGCAACTAACTCACTAATAAGACATATAAGTGTCAATTAGGTGGTTGGGAGAAATGATTGTTACCCTCCCCACCTAGGATCAATTCTTGCAAGTGACATGTTGAGCTCTTAATGGGTATATTGTATTGACATTGATCCCTAAAGAATGTTAACCAAGTTAGCAGAAGCTTGCACCATCTTCTACTAACCTACAAGAGCTCTCTGAAAGGGTTGTTTTGGCTGACCACCAACCAAAATGGATAGCATAAGCTGAAGCCTTTTACTATGTGGATGGTTTGAAGTTGACCACAAACTCTTGAAATTGGCGTAACTTTGGAGCTCATTCAAACATAGCTCTTCACACACTTTCTTGTTCTAGCTTGCTTGATCTCGCTCACTTGTTATTGATGATCTCCATTTCCCCCCTATCAGGGACAATGTGAGGAGAGGAGAATCTCAAGGTGTCACAACTAGACACAAAACACATGAGAACTTTGAGAGTGAGGAGAGACTCAAGGTATCACAACTAGACACAAAACACATGAGTACTCTGGAAATTATTCATTTTTGTCTATGTGATTATATCACTAAATGTGGCCTATTAAATTGTTTGTGGCTCATACTCGTTGTCTCAGCTTAAAGAAGGCCATGGCTGCTAGTTATCAGAAAAAAGGATTCAAAACTTGAATCGTGACATAATGTCCCCCCTGGTGCAAGAGGAGAAATTTGGGCAGAGTACATATGGATTTTTGCAACTCCACCCTTTACAAATACAATTCAGTAGATTCAACCTTAAAAGATGAGGGGTGTCGGTCACAGCAAAAAATGCAACCATATACAATACACAATTCAACATATTCCTTAGATTTTGATACTTACAGAACAGAAGCAAGTAACAAAACAAATACACAAGAACTTACAAACAAACACAGTTGCAAGTTACATACACAATGGTTGAATTGAGGAATATGCTATACCTTAAATGATGTTCTTGTTTTGCAAATTTGCTTTTGATGAGGCAGCTGCACACTTACTAGTTTCAATTCTGCAAATTTCTTCATACTGTCAGCAATAATCTCTACACAATAACCCCCAATAATTTCATTCAGCAGCCAAACACTTTTTGCAACAGTTTGCAAAAAATCACTTTTCTACAACCCAATTATGCAGCTGTCAATTTGATTTTGTAGCTATCAATTTCATTCAATTCTACAAAACTTAATTAATTATGCAACAAACAAATTCTGTAGCATCTTGCAAATCAATTTCACAACACTATTCAATTCTGCGGCTGTACCAATAGGTTGCAAGCTCAATCTTGTTAGTGAGCAAACATAATGGTCTCTACAAATTATGTACAAGGTTGTATTGTAACAAGGATATTGTCAATGCTTCAAGCATACAGGGAAGCTCTAGTGGCATCCAAACACAACACTTCAAAATGCATATCCACAACACAATACTTATTCACATAATTGCCTTCATGATCAGACCTAAGATTAAGCTTGACCGAGCAATAAAATTGATACTCTTACATTGCTATATACAGAAAAATACATTCACCCAACTCAACTCTTCAATGAGGATGAAATGATGGACACAATATATGAACTTTGTAGGAAAAT
This sequence comes from Pseudotsuga menziesii, assembly GCA_001517045.1. NCBI lineage: Eukaryota > Viridiplantae > Streptophyta > Pinopsida > Pinales > Pinaceae > Pseudotsuga > Pseudotsuga menziesii. The sequence continues at coordinate 374,842 of LPNX010585000.1, forward strand.
GTGTTCCTTTAATGGCAGGAGTCTTCTAACATCAAAATATCTGCATTTCGAGCACTTTATTGTTGCAAATATTGACTCAGAAACAGGTTCAAGACTGTCACTCAAATCTATAATACTTCGACAATATTAAAGGAATATAGCTTCCAATCATCGAGTGTTGGGCTCATAAAAGATTCCAAAGAGACTGCTCACATAGTCATTATGAATCACATAGACCATACCATCGCTCAAAACAACCAATATACCACCAAAATAGTCTCTAATGTTTAGTTCAATGAGTAGTCAAACCTCAACAACTTGAAAATTTACAAGCACAATGTTCAACATATCAGTTCATTGTTACTGCAGACATGTTTCTCATGCAGGTAGACAATATCAGTCTCATGCTTCAATGTTCAACAAAGTACAGACAAAAAAACTCTTCAAATTTTACAACACTAGCAATATGCAATCTACATGAGAGCATGTTGTTTATGGAGAGACATTCACCTTCTTTCACCAATGCAGTATATCCATGCAAAAAGGTCCACCATATGAGGTCACAGCAGTCTCACTGTGAATGGGAGAAAGAGTGCTCTTCCTGAGTACTGCAGTCTTCTCCATTGTGGTCTATCATCAACAACCAAACAGGTAGATGCAATGCAGAATAGGTACCAAACTTGTATTCTTTCTCTTCCACGATACATAGATACATGTATCTCATTACTTCACAATGCAACCATTTTTTCATTATGAAACAATTTCACGATAGATGTCTCGTATCAGTCATGTTCTGAATGCACACATTTGGAGAGTGGTCGTTATGGGAAGATGTCTTCAATACTTCATTATTCAAAGTTGTAGTTTTATCTGCAAAATTAAGCTTCCATGACTGGTCTTCTGGAAACTCCTTTCATGATTGCAATTCGCAGCTCAATCGGAGGGTTTGCAGCTAACAGTGTTTCACTACTTCAATGCTTTATGATTCTGGTAGTCTTATCAGACTTGTAACACTTCTCCATAGATAGAGAATGGTCTCTCACATGCAGCAGTGTCTTCACATCTCTTCATAAGATTCCATGCCAAACACAAAACTATTCACATTTGAATGCATCTTCAGTTTCTTAAGAGAGGTTGCACTACTTCAACAAAAGAGTATTCACAGCTCGTGGAGGTCTCCTTGGTGTAGCTCCGATGAACGAAGCACATCTCTTCCAACAATATCAACGTATCTTCAAGAATATACATCCTTCAAAATCCAAGAAATATTTACTTTGTAAGGGAAGTCATTCCTTTGTGGACATGAGCACGAATCAAAGCATCTGTTCAATGCAGGAAGTCGATTTGCTGTCTCATAGAAATGATATCCCTTCAATATTCACTGCATCATTAACCAATCACATTCTCCTTCTCACGGCTTCAATTTCCCAGCACCTCCACAAGAATACTGGGGTTGAATACTGTGACAATCATACTTCACGCATGGAAAGAATCTCCAATATCTCAGCACTCAACAAAAGTTTCCAGTGGTAGATGATTCCCAATAATGATGCACTCGTACTCAACACCCGATACAACTTCAGAATGACCTCATGTAGGTCTCTCTCAAACAAGTTCTCATATTCCTGTGTAGTTCAATCAGACTTCCACACCGTGGTATTAGAATAATTCAAACGCAAGATCATCATCATAGCTCATTGTTGCAAAGAAGGAGAGATATTCTGGAAAATCAAGACAAAAAAAAGGTCTTCATAATTGAATTCTTCAATGGTCTTGCAATCACCTCGGTTTTCTGGCTCATTCTCTAACATCTCTCTTTTCATTTTTCAAAAATGTCACATCTTTCGGTTGCTGGAGGAGAGGTTGCCGCACCTCTACACCAAATCTTGGCACAAATATGTAGCTCATCACAAGATATTACTCAGCAGCCCCATACACGACTTAGTTCATAAATTAGGGTTTTCTCCATTCAACATGGAGTCATAGCTCCTCAATGTGACAGATGATTTGTGGCAAATCCAAGGGGTTTTCTGCATCTAAATGGAGAGGTCAATAGTTCTCAGGTCATAACAGTCTTTATGATATTCGTAGTACTCGAAGGTCTTCACCAAAGCTTTAATCTAGTCATGAGCAATTTCAAACTATGTCGCTCACAAATAAAGTGCATTGGTCACAATCCTCAAGAACGATCCTCAGAAGTTACAGAAGATGGAATTCTTCATGCATCAGTTCTAGATTTATATTCCTCAATGTCACAACATACTCATAAATGTTGAAGAGTGTAATCTCACCCGTAGTTAGTTAGTGAGTTAGGTCATCCGTGCTATTGTCATTTGTATTTCCTATTTAAACAGTTCTTAATAATGAGAAGGCATGTAATCTACTCATTGTGCTTCTTTGGCTTCATTCTATTCTTTCACATAGAATGAAGCCTGCCCTCAGCTCCACTTTCTTCCTTGAAGTGTACTTGGAATTCTTCTTCTTTGTCTTATGGATCTTGATGCTAAGTAGTTGTTCTTCTTCATCTTCTGGAACATAGTGCAAGTCTTCATCTTCTGTTGCAACATGATTCCTCTGGTTGTCATCTTTACCTGCACACTGAATATATTTCAGCTTTTCTTGGAGAGCATTCACATCTTGGTGTTGCTCATCAATGAAAGCTACTTGATCATTCTCATTGACTTCTTCATTTGCATGTACCCACTATGCATCCTTCATGACTTCTTCGAAAGTTGTGGGATCAGAAGAAAACAGAGCATACTGTAGATGCTCATCAGTAACAGGAGCCTACTCATAGATCTCCCTCAAACTTCTGGTTTTCTGGTTTTAGGATGGACTACATGTTGTTGTTTCTTTGGTGCTGTTGTCAAGTGGTTGTTTCTCATTCTTAGCAACTATTGTAGCTTCTATGTTGTTATCAACTGTCTCTTGCTCAGAGAGACTATCACTCACATCATTGAGTATTGCTACATTAGCAGGTTTGTTTTTCAGTGTCATCAACAAACACAACAAGATCAACAATCTTTGTTGGGATCATATCATCAATGGATGCTTCATAGACATGGTCATCTTGACTATCTTCCACTTCAGTGTGGGATTCTTGGTGCTCTGCCTGACTTACAAAGCCATCTTCCTCTACGGTTGGTTCCTCACTCAAGACTTCTTTCAGTGTATCCCATGCTCTCTTTGGAGTATCAGCTTCTACAATGTAATAAAATAGGGAATAGTCTATACTATCTTATATGAGACATAAGGCAACAACTTGCCTTCTTTCTTTTTCGAACTCTGTCAAAGCATTAAATTTTTCTGGATCAATCGGATCCTCTTCAACTATGAACTGCCACAAATGGTGTAATTTTAACACATTAATTACTTTCACTACCCATGCATCATAATCATCTCCATCAAATGTTTGCCATAAGCTTTCTGGTGTTAAGATATTTCTTACCTCTTCAATTTCTTCTGGTAGTGCTTCTGGTAGCACCATCTACAATAATCAATCTTCTCTTCAATCGAGGGATTTTTTTTTTCTGAGTAAAAATGTTGATGTAAGCAGGCGGGAATGCTTCCTTCAGCTTATGTGCCCTCCCAAAAAACTATGAAACGCACGTTTCAATATTTACATGCAACTTTGGATCATCTCTTGTGTAGATCTTGGAGAATCGGTCACTCAATAAAAAGTGCCGAATGGATATGCCACTATGCAAAAAAAAATGGATGGATGGAGCGGATCTGTTGTGTTTAGAGCGGCCGCCAGTCCTCCATGGTGAGCCCCACTATCAAATGCTGGTTTTTCTCTATTGACCCAACAAGAAAGGTCCTTCAAAATAAAAATTGCTTGTCCTGTACTGCGATCCATTCCACTTCACTCCAGCAAGTTATTTTCACGGCTTTCTCAGGCCAACGGATCTCATCAGCATAGGCACCGAATAATTGATCTGGACAGATCCACAACGATCTACCTGTGCACACCTTTGCACTTTCTTCTTTGCAATTACCGGTGAAGTAACGACATATAGGGTTACGACAAAGGAAACCCTAAGTCAAATCTGGAATAAATTAAAAAAAATAGACAAATTGCCCAGCACAATCAACGTTCTATGCAATTAGGAGTTTAGATCTCAGATTGCCCAGCACTGGAGCCTGCGATTCGAATAGACTGTCCAAAAACAAAAACAAAAAAAACCAAAAAAATGGGTTCGCGTTACCTGCTGAACCGTGAAGATCGCAGATCTCCAAGTTCAAATTCGTTCAACCAGATGGGTTTCCAGCATTTGATCTGAATGTGCACTAGCTTCTCTAAATAAGAGGCGCACTAGCGCTCTGGAAAACTAGCACCAGATCAGATCAGATATGGCAAACTCGTTGTAGGTCAGATCTCCACCTTTTTATTATTGTTATTATTTAGCCCATGTTTTTGCCTACGTTGAAGGCATATCTGGAGAGTGCAGATCTGGTGAGCATGCCATGGTGTGAGAGATCTGAATGATAGAGCTCCCTTCGCCAAGAAAGAGATTGCAAATATGGAGCAAGGTGAGATCTGGAAAATATGAAAACAAAATAAAATAGCCTGCCCTAACTCGATGGCTTCCAAATGGATTCTGAGTGAGAGTGCTTTCCACTTTGTGAAAAGGATTACCTCAACAATGGACAGATCAAGCCGTAAGCTCTAATACCATGTGAAAGAATAGAATGAAGCCGGAGAAGCACAATGAACAGATTAGATGCCTTCTCATTATTAAGAAATGTTTAAATAGGAAATACAAATGACAATAACACGAATGACCTAACTCACTAACTAACTCCGGGTGAGATTACACTCTTCAACAATCAGACATGGGTTCATAGGCAATAGTCATAGCATTCATGGTAAAATTACACAGATGAAAGTGAAACTGTCAGCGAAATTACACTCCATGCAAAATTAGGTTTTATGTATCCCCAACCGTCACAGTCATAGAAAAAATGTGTAATTTGTTACCTTCATGTAAATGAAGAGGCATGATCCTTCAGTGAGCTCTCATTGGCATATTCTTCCATGTATCCTCAGTTTTGAGTACCGCGATCTCTCCCAGGTATGTCGCAGCTCTCAAAAATGCATCACAACGATCAGAATACCATCACAATTCTCACAAATTTGCAACAAGAGAGGTCGATCACACATGGAAGTCACACCATACAATATTACGGCTTCAATCATTTCATTTCTAGACCCACAATTCAAGAAAACATAATACAGAACGCACAACTCAATGGATAGAGGAACCCCACGATTTCAAATCATCCACACACGAGGGTTCGCATGTAGCAGGAAGGACGGTTTGGTGTGTGTCGTGTACCCATACCCCATCATTATGCGGAATTAAAATTTTCATCAAGAACCTTCATTGTTCATCGAAACACAGGGCATGGTCGTGAACCACATCTCGACAATTCCAACCCTGTCAAGCTCCCTCCCGTCTTCCATAGATCAGTTCAATAATCTGCAAGGAAAGATCTTAGAGGAAATCGGGTAACGAAGAGAAAACGCGACGAAAATTAACAATCATAAACGATCCCACAAACCAGATCTAAATCAACGGTTCAGAATTCGCCCGCAAAAATCAATGGTGCAGAAAGCTCGAGATGCGGGGTCAGAAGTTACACAAAATCTCAATCTCACTTCTCGCATCCCGCATCCCGCATCGGAAATAGATCAATGGCGGAGAATCATCCCGCAAAGATCGACGGCACAGAAACTTAACTTACAGGATCAGAAGTATGGAAATTACAACACCGCAATCCCACATCCCGCATCCCGCAAGTTGCGAAAGGAAAATCTACGGAAACCAAAATCTGTGAACGACATTCCGCATCCCGCAAAATCCTTAATCCCACAAACTACGTAAATGAGGATTTCTAGCAAAAAACTCAACTTTTCAACTGGATTTCTGGATCAATCTGATCATCCATGCCATTACCAACTAGCCAATCTACCCTGCAACTTAGTAACATGCATTGAAGGAGAAACATACATAGATGCCTATAATTTTAGTTATTCAGGGAACAATGCATAACTCAACATAGAAACATGTTCATCACATTCCATCAAGCAAATACAATGCAATAATTATAATTGTAGAGAACAACATAATACATATGCAAGAGCACTTATATTTGAACAGAACTTGTCCCGCAACCAGTTGTCCCTGCAACGTTCCTCCCAACCATAGGCCAGTGTGCTCCTTAGTCTCTCAGCAACACTGCCACCCCCGAGCTGGGCATAATTTCCTCAAGGAATAAGGGAACACTAGCAGACTCACACATAGCTAGGGTGCAATAACACTCAGCCAAGCCAATAGATGGGTTTATCAGACTGTCCACAGTCAATCCATCTCACTGCTGGGTTTATCAAGCTGTATGGGAAAACATCCCAACAGATGAGTTTCACAGGCCACTCTGCCAAGCCATCTTACAGTTGGGTTTCACAGACTGTTCACAGTCAAGCCAACAGATGGGTTTATCAGACTGTTCACAGTCAAGCCATCTCGCTACTGGGATTATCAGGCTACCTATCCAAGCCAGCACTAGCAGTTGGGTTTATCAGACTGTCCAACTAAAGGTTACTTACCAGGTCAAGCACAACAAGACACAACCAAGCCAACAGATGGGTTTATCAGGCTACCATCCAATCCATATTTCTAATTGGGTTTATCAGGCCTCTAAGGAAATGGGAAGGAAGAACTGCTAAGCTAGTGAGCTCATCTACAGAGCTAAGAAAACCTTCACAAGACCTATCTGGTCTGGATTCCCTACTGCCTGCACACCCAACACAAGGAAGTGTCCCCTTCTTTGCTCCACAGTCCCTGAGGCTACACCTTCCCTTCCAATTCACTTCAGGATGTGCACAGTAGGTTTACCAGCCACTCTTATCTTATTGTGAGGTTCCACACTAGGTTTATCAAGCACATTCTACATCTCTCCCACTCCTAAGTCTTATACATAGCTCAGACCTAAACCAGGGTGCACAACACAACAACCACAGGGAGACTCTACAGTACAGGCTTACTCTGAACATGAGTAACATGGTCTCATACGCTCTGTAGTTTAGGATAATGCTGCAACATAGCAAATATCACAATGTCCAGGAAAAACATACCCCCAAAACATGAAGGATACATACAAAGAAGAAAAGGTTTGTTGTTCTACCACTTCTACACGACGACCGAGGAGTGTAGGCGATGAATGACTAAATGATAATGAGCTAGAACGTCTCACAGCTCTCAAAGCGTGAGAGCAGGAAAACTCGGCATGAGCGCATGGGTCAGACTGACATACGGTTCTGGTGTTTTCTTGTTCCTGCAAGCAAAACACGACACTCTAGAACTGGGTGCTCTGCCCCATTCGAAATTGCCCATACTCTTCCCCTTCCAAGCAATAACTACCTCAACTACTTTCTGGCAGAATAAATGGTTAGGAAGAAAAGACAAGAAAGAGGGTAGTTGACTGTTATGATGGGTTCTCCCCAAGGCACATAGCTTTTCCTCAAACATGTTCAAGGTTAAAATTTCCTCCCCCTTATCCTTAGGAAAATCATGTCCCCATCTCATTATTCATTGCATTGACATAGCTGGCCGTGGGTTTTCATTATAATGCATATTTATGTGATGTTTACAAACATGCTTGACTTAGCACAGTAACCATAGGCATCAACCACGATCGCCTATTCACCAAACATCAATCAATGATAGGGCCTTGGCCTTGAGCTCCTCGTCATGATTTGATATAATATTCACATCATATACATTAATGCAAGGGGGTCAAAACCAGGGTGTTACATTCCCCTCCCCCTCCAATAGCATTGTCCTTAGTGCTTACAAAATTTGAACAAAATGCTACACTGGTATCGCTTCAGTGTTCTGCAGTCTTGAACAAAAATGGATGTGCCAATCGCATGGCATCCTCCAGCTCCCATGTAGCCTCTTTAGGACCGTAGTGCTCCCATTGCACCTTTACCTGTCCTATGGCTCGATTCTGGAGCATGTTGACCTTCCTGTCGAGGATGAGCATTGGCTCAATTCAGAACTCTCCCTCGGGTTCCACCTGAATCACATCCCAATTTATCATGTGGTTAGCGTCATGTATATATTTCTTAAGCAAAGAAACATGAAAAACATTATGAGGCCCAGTGCTAGCAGGCAATGCAAGTCTGTATGCAACTGGACCTATTCTTTTAAGCACTTCAAACGGCCCACAATATCTGGGGGACAACTTGGCACAACTTCCCAGCTTCAAGGAAATCTTTTGTTCCCTCACTCCGAGGTAAACATGATCCCCAATACTGAACTCTCTGTTAACCCTATGCTTATCAGCATAGCTTTTCAATATGTCTTGGGCTGCTTTCAGATTCTACCTGATCTTTACAACCTCTTGCTCCATTTCCTTTAACAGTTCTAGACCAAGAAAAACCATGTTCACTGGATTATCCCAAGTCACTGGTGTCCTACACCTTCTTCCATACAAAACTTCATACGGACTCATCCCCAAGGATGCTTGTTGTCCATTATTATAAGAAAAATATACCAAGTGTAAATAATCTTCCCACTTGGTTGGTTTGTCCATCACATACATGTGAAGCATGTCTTCAAGCACTTGGTTAACTCTCTTTATCTGCTCATCAGTCTGAGGATGGTAAGTAGTGCTGAAGTTTAGCTTTGTACACAAATCCGCAAACAAACCCTTCCAAAAATTGGAAGTGAACTTAACATCTCTGTCAGAGATTATTGCCTTAGGCAATCCATGCAATTTGAAAATCTCCTTCATGAAAATCTTTTCAATGTCATCAGTCTTATGCGTAGAATTCACTGGTATAAAATGTGTTGCCTTTGTCAACTTGTCCACCACAACCATGATGGAATCATGTTGTCTCCAAGTCATTTGCAATCTGGTAATAAAATCCATGGAAATAACCTCCCATTTCCATTTTGGAACTGGCAAAGGCTACAACAAACCGGCGGGGTGTTGATGCTCAACCTTTACCTGTTGACATTCCATGCACCTGGAAATGTATTCAGCTATGTCCTTTTTCATACTTGGCCAGAAGTACTGCTTTCTGGCTGTAGCAATTGTCTTTTGGTATCCTGGGTGACCAGAGTATGGAGCTTGATGGATCTCATCCATAACAATTCTCCTCAAATCTGCTACATTTGGAATGTAGACTCTATTCTTATAAGTAAGGAGTCCATCTCCTTCCAGCTTATATCCCTCATACCTCTTCTCAAGACTTTGTTGCTGCAGTTTATCTTTTACTTGCACATACATTACATCTCTAGCAGTATGATTAACAATCTGCTGCCTCAAAACTGATTGGCAAGTACTAAGAGAATTCACATGCATTTCCTGGATCTTCCTGCTGAGTGCATCGGCTACCCTATTCTCCTTTCCTTTTATGTGCTTGATTTCAAAATCAAACTCACATAAAAACTCCAGCCATCTAGCTTGCCTAGCATTTAGAGTAGGCTGATCAAACAAATACCTCAGACCGCAATGGTCTATCCTTAATTCAAACCTTCTGCCCATCAAGTAATGCCTCCACACCTTGAGAGCATGTACTATGGTTGCAAGCTCCAGATCATGAGTGGCATATTTTTTCTCATGATCCTTCAATTTTCTTGACTCATAACATATGACGTGGTTGTCTTGCATGAGGATTCCTCCAAGCCCTTGACCACATGCATCTATACAAACCACAAAATCTTATGTAGGTCTGCAACTTTCAAAACCGGCACACTGGTGAGAAGATTCTTCAACTTCTGAAAGCTTTCTTCACACCTCACTGTCCATTCAAACTTTATTCCCTTCTTTTGTAAAGAAGTAATGGCATGTGCAACCTTGGAGAATCCTTCAATGAATCTCTTGTAGTATCCTGCAAGTCCCATAAAAGATCTTACATCTGTCACATTTCTTGGAGTAGGCCAATTCATAATGGCTTCTATCTTTTCAGGATCCATCGATATACCTTCTTCTGATATAATGTGACCCAAGTACTGAATTCTATCTCTATAGAAATCACACTTGCTCAGCTTTGCATACAGCTGATGTTCCCGGAGCAATTGTAATATCAATCTCAAATGCTCTTCATGTTCTTCCTCATTCTTAGAATAAACAAGAATGTCATCAAGGAAAACAAGAACAAACTTGTCCAAATACCTGCTGAAGACACTATTCATAAGGCACATAAATGTAGCTGGTGCATTTGTGAGACCAAATGGTACCATTACAAACTCATAATGTCCATACCTTGTTCTGAAGGTTGTCTTATGAATGTCTTCATCCTTGATTCTCACCTGATGGTACCCAAACCTCAAGTCAATCTTGGAAAATACCTTTGCTCCTCTCATTTGATCAAAGAGGTCATCAATCCTAGGCAAAGGGTACTTATTATTCACTGTGACTTTGTTTAGCTATCTGTAATCAATACACAACCTGAGTGTACCATCTTTCTTCTTTACAAACAGAACTGGTGCTCCCCACGAAGACACACTCGGCCTGATATACTTCTTTTCCAACAACTATTGCAGTTGCATCTTCAGCTCTAACATTTATGGCATGCTCATTCTGTAGGGTGTCTTGGACACTGGTGCTGCTCTCGGCACAAGCTCAATGGTGAAATCAATGTCCCTTTTTGGAGGAAGCCCTGGAACCTCATTAGGAAATACATCCCTGAATTCCTGCAACACCTGAAAGTCTTCCAACCTAGGAGTTTCACTCTCTGGTGCCTCCAAAATATGAGCTACATATAACTGGCAACCTTTCCTACAGAACTTCTTCAACTGCATTGTGGAAACCTGCCTCATAGAAATCACCTTTGGAATACCCTTCACAATCCTTGAGTTGCCTTCTCCATCCAAGCACTCAAAAGCCTTATTATAATAGTCAAGCTTTACTCCCTGAGCTTCTAACCAATCCATTCCAATGAGGATATCATAGGAACCAAGGGGTGGAACATTAAGATCTACACAAGTGGCCAATCCATTCATACTCAATGGACATTTCTCCACCACTTCACTAACCTTTCTCTTAGTTCCAATAGCTAGCTAAACTAACCAAGATTTGTTATGTCTTACTTTCTTAAAAGCACAAATCTCCACTACTCTAGGAATAATGTAACTGTGAATAGAACCAGGGTCAATCAAAATAGAAACATATTGCTTAGCAATCTTACCTGTAACTTCAACCATCGTTGACTGGTGATCTACCTAGCGGTCCTCCAGTGCTGCATAAATCTTAGGGAAAACTCTTGCCACTTGACCCATTGTCTCTGCCTCTTGAAGGTTGTAAGCTAGCCTTGCACTCTCATTCTCGAGGGGACAATTCCTGTGCATGTGGGGTCCTCCACATCTCCAACATTGGAGTGGTTCTCTGATCTACTGTGGATCTCTTGGCTTTTCTCCTGCCACTCTAGTTGGATACTTTTCAGCTTGGGAAGGTTGCTTCTACTAATTCCTAAAACTAGAAGGTTTGAAACCTTTCTTCCTCTGGTCCGACTTCTCATTCTTCTTGTCTTTCCATGTCTTATGGTAATCAGGTTTTCCTTTGCTTTGCTCATGGCAATACTTAGCCTTCCTAATTGCTTCTTCAAGGGTTCTAGGTTCATAAAACTCGATTCTTTCTTTGTAAGACTGAGGAAACCCACTCAGAAAACGCTGGATCTTCACTTTTTCATCTCTGATGTACCTGACATATCTCAACAGTTCTAGGAACCTGTTTGCATATTCTTCCATAGTTTGCTGTCCTAATCTCAACTCATGGAATTCTTTGACCTTATCATCATAGTACCCGTCAGAGAAATATTTCTGCTTGAAATACTTCTGGAACCGTTTCCACTTAAGTTTCCTTTCACTGATCTTCCTAACTTGCTTGAAGTGCTCCCACCAAATGGATGCCCTTCCATTCAAACTGAATATGGCAACCCTTGCCTTCATGTTCCCCGAATAATCTTGAACTTGGAAGTACTTCTTTATTCCAAGAATCCAAGCTTCATATTCTTGTCCAGTCTTCACCTCACCACCAAACGTAGGAAGTTTAGCCTTCTTGAATTCATCTCGAGAGCGATCTCTATGGGGTCTCTTCCTCTTTCCTTTGCGAGAAGAAGAGCTTGAATCCCCACTTGATTCTTCTAAGTCAGATGATCTACTAGCAGTCCTTCTTCTTCTCCTGGTACTGCTCTTACTACCTTCGGGTTTTACTGTACCCTGTCCAGATTTCATCTTTCTTTGCAAGTCTGTCAAACTCTGCAACATGGCAGCATTTAACTGATGTTGCTCTTCCTGAGCTTTAATCAGGCTTCTCATAGTAGCTGCAATATCTGGTGGTGTCTCTTGGAATCTCCTTCCATTAGACTCTATGTCATCATTCCCAACTCGGACATTTTCCCCCATGGCATCTTGTGCACTCTCGTAGGAGTCTCGAGCATCATATCCGTCATGGGTTCTCATGGCTGAATCACCACTTACTGTTCCAAAATATAATATGACTCTGCAAACGCGTTATCAACACCATTTGTTAGACACACAGTAATTCAAAATCAAAACCATTTACTTACTGTCACCTGGCCTATCTAGGCCCAATGCTATAACCGACAGCTTGGATACCGCACTGTAGTGTACTACAAGTTGACATTAGAAGTATCATTGACTGGTTCTCCGGCCCATCCAGGCCCAATGTTGCAACCCGCAGCTCTGATACCACGTTGTCACATACCCATACCCCATCATTATGTGGAATTAAAATTTTCATCGAGAACCTTCATTGTTCATCGAAACACAGGGCATGGTCGTGAACCACATCTCGACAATTTCAACCTTGTCATGCTCCCTCCCGTCTTCCATAGATCAATTCAATAATCTGCAAGGAAAGATCTCAGAGGAGATCGAACAACGAAGAGAAAACACAACGAAAATTAACGATCGCAAACGATCCTGTAGACCGGATCTAAATCAACAGTTCAGAATTTTCCCGCAAAAATCAACAATGCGGAAAGTCTGAGATGCGGGGTCGGAAGTTACACAAAATCTCAATTTCACTTCCCGTAGGCCGCATCGGAAACAGATCAACATCGGAGAATCATCCCGTGAAGATTAATGGCGTGGAAACTTAACTTGCGGGATCGAAAATATGGAAATCGCAACACCACGATCCTGCATCCCGCAAGTTGCGAAAGGAAAATCTGCGGAAACCAAAATCTGCGAACGACGTTCTACATCCCGCATCCCGCAAAATCCTTAATCCTGCAAACTACGTAAATGAGGATTTCTAGTAGAAAACTCAACTTTTCAACTGGATTTCTGGATTGATCTGATCATCCATGCCATTACTAACTGGCCAATCTACCCTGCAACTTAGTAACATGCATTAAAGGAGAAACATACATAGATGCCTATAATTTTAGTTATTCAGGGAACAATGTATAACTCAACATAGCAACATGTTCATCACATTCCATCAAGCAAATACAATGCAAGAATTATAATTGTAGAGAACAACATAATACATATGCAAGAGCACTTATCTTTGAATAGAACTTGTCCCGCAACCAGTTGTCGCTGCAACATTCCTCCCAACCATAGGCCAGTGTGCTCCTTAGTCTCTCAGCAACACTACCACCCTCGAGCTGGGCATGATTTCCTCAAGGATTAAGGGAACACTAACAGACTCACACATAGCCAGGGTGCAATAACACTCAACCAAGCCAACAAATAGGTTTCTCAGACTGTCCACAGTCAAGCCATCTCACTGCTGGATTTATCAGGCTGTATGGGAAAACATCCCAGTAGATGGGTTTCATAGGCCACTCTGCCAAGCCATCTTACAGTTGGGTTTCACAGACTGTTCACAATCAAGCCAACATTCACCTTTAAGGACCAGTCAAGCCAATAGATGGGTTTATCAGAATGTTCACACTCAACCCATCTCACTATTGGGTTTATCAAGCTACCTAGCCAATCCAGCACTAGCAGTTGGGGTTTATCAGACTGTCCAACCAAAGGTTACTGACCATGTTAAGCACAACAAGACACAACCAAGCCAACATATGGGTTTATCAGGCTACCATCCAAGCCATCTTTCCAGTTGGGTTTATCATGCCTCTAAGGCAATGGGCGGGAAGAACTACTAAGCTAGTGATCTCATCTACAGAGCTAAGAACACCTTCACAAGACTTATCTAGCCCGGCTTCCCTATTGCCTACAAACCCAACACAAGGAAGTGTCCCCTTCTATGCTCCACAGTCCCTCAAGCTACACCTTCCCTTCCAGTTCTCTTCAGGATGTGCATAGCAGGTTTACCAGCCACTCTTATCTTATTGTGAGGTTCCACACTAGGTTTATCAAGCACATTTTACATCTCTCCCATTCCTAAGTCTTATACATAGCTTAGACCTGAACTAGGGTGCACAACACAACAACCACAGGGAGACTATACAATACAAGCTTACTTTGAACACGAGTAATAGGGTCTCATACGCTCTATAGTTTAGGATAACACTGCAACATAGCAAATATCACAATGTCCACAAAAAACATACTCCCAGAATGCGAAGGATACATACACAGAAGAAAAGATCTATTGTTCTGCCACATCTACACGACGATTGGGGACTGTAGGTGATGAATGACTGAATGATAATGAGCTAGAACGCCCCGCATCTCTCAAAGCGTGAGAGTAGGAAAAATCGGCATGAGCGCATGGGTCAGACTGACATACGGTTCTAGTGTTTTCTTGTTCCTAAAATCAAAACACGACACTCTAGAACTAGGTGCTCTTCCCTTTCGAAATTTCCCATACTCTTCCCCTTCCAAGCAATAACTACCTCAACCACTTTCTGGCAAAATAAATGGTTAGGAAGAAAATACAAGAAAGAGGTAGTTGACATTTCTGATGGGTTCTCCCTAGGACACATGGATTTTCCCCAAATAGGTTCAAGGTTAACATTCCCACCCCCTTATCCTTAGGAAAATCATGCCCCCATCTCATTATTCGTTGCATTGACATAGTTGGCCGTGGGTTTTCATTATATTGCATATTTACGTGATGTTTACAAACATGCTTGACTTAGCACATAAACCATAGGCATCAACCATGATCGCCTATACACCAAACATAAATCAATGACAGGGCCTTAGCCTTGAGCTCCTCGTCATGATTCGATATAATATTCACATCATATACATTAATGCAATGGGGTCAAAACCGGGGTGTTACAGTGTGTAATGGAGTAATAAAGACAATTCTAATTTTGGTGTGTAGAAAGAAAAATATAGAATGCAAACATGCTAAAATTGTAGAATTTTAATGGGGTATGGAGTCACAACAATTCAGAAGAATACTTGAATCATTCCTCAATGTAGGTCTGTATACTGCAGTAGAATAACGCATATGGCATGGAGGCTGGCATGAGAGAATAGTGAAGTGCAAACTAGTGACTGGGAGGTAGGTGAGTAGCAGGTGTTGTAGAGGAAAGTTTCCTATGGCTAGGGTTTAAGAGGCCATAAATTTACCGGTGTTGAAAGAGAGATTCATATAGTTCTGCAAGTATATATAAGCAAGTTTCAGAGATTAGAATGGTTCATACCTTGACAAACGAAGGTTGATCCAAGAAGCCCTTCAATCCTCCTCTTGCTCCAAGAGACCTGCAAAACGAATTATACCTTCCCCAAACCAATATGACCACATGTAAAACAATGATAATAAAAGTAATATGAGATCCTAATCTGATTAACATAAACATCTAGTCATAAATAGAAATTCAATCACACATTGAACAATGATTTGGGAAGAAGGACATCACATCTTTATTAATCAAGAAAATAAGTACAAATATACCTTCGATTCAAGTTGGGCACCTCACGAAACCTTGATCTGGTTCTATTTCTTCTCTTCTCCAAGGAACTCATATTCCAAGCTATGCAACACAAGGAGATAGCTTATAGGGAAAAGGTGGGGGGGAATGAGAGTCCCAATTCCTCCAGCATAACAATGCAAATATTCAAGACCCTTCTAATGGACCTCTCTACCTCTATTTATATGTTTCTAAATATATAGGGTCGAATACAAAGTAGTTACAGCAGATGGATTCAGTTTCATAACCACCCAAACTACCCAAAATTCGAGAAACGTCTGTTTTTCACATGTACATGAAAAATCTGCGGGCCGCAATGACAACAGTCGCGTATGCAAGTCGATATACCCAGGTTGCAGTGAAAATGGTCATGTATACAAAGGGATACATGAGTTACAATGTTAATACTCATGCATACAATAGTAATTGAAGGAATACATGGGCACCATGTAGGACAAGTCGCATGTACAAAGTGGAACACGCGGGTACCATGTAGGACAAGTCGCATATATGTAAAATATGATCATTTTAAGGGTACTTTTAGGTATTTTCAGACTTTGGCGTCTTCTAGAAAGTTTTATCTTATTCAGGTGCCTTTCCAATGATACATAGAAGAGGTAAAATGGAGTTATAGAACTACGGATATGGTTCCTCCAATATAGGTGTTTTTTCAGTGACTTTCATGAAGTGTCGTCATGCGACAAAATCATGGGAAAGTAGTCACATGAATAGATGTGTCATTTTCGTCTATAAAATATGCCCCCTAATGTATAAGTTTAGAGGGGAAGGTGATAGCCAAAATACATTATAAAGGAAACAACTAAGTATGGAGAGAACAGAGAATCCAAGATCGAAAGGCTCGAATAGAAGTACCAGAAAGAGAGATAAATGTCAAAAAAAATTGATCTCTGGGACATACAAGTCCATATAAAAATGATTGCCATAAAGATACAGGCAGATCCAACATATGTATAACTGATGAAACTATCATGGTCGCTCAATATGGGAAAATGTGCCATATCAAATCTAAAGGAGTCATGGCCACAAATGAACAAGGTGGATCCATGCTCAACAATCGACCATAGATATTAAATTGAGCACATAGTTATTTGGACAAACACATAATTCATAAGATAGATCACACAATTTACTCAGTTATTGAAGAATGAAACAGTGCAAAAATGGCTTGCAACTGTGAATGCTTTTATTTAATCAAATACTAATTAGATGGTTAATTACAATGTAATACAATGGCTAAATAGCCACATTTAATTCGAATCCACATGAGGAAATTTGAATTGATTAAACTCTACTTTTTCTGTAGGTAACTAAGACCTTGTCTAAATCATTATTGGAGGACTCAATAGTTAACTAACCTTGTCTAGACCATTATCGGAGTTCATCGAAGTTCTAAACCACAACTCAAGTGTATAATTCACTGTTAACTGAGGCTAACTGACTGTGGTAGGTGAGAAATATGCTTCTCATGCATGCAGCCATGCAAACATAGCACTAACTAAATGTAACTGACTCCTAGCTCAGCTTGACTAGTCACTAACTAAACTCAACTAATGAAGGTTGGTATCGGCACTCCTAGTGGCTCCTAAATTGTAGGGATTGATATAGGAGGCTCCTAAACTGATGCATGCAAGTGCAATCAGTGGAAGTAGGCCTCAAATAGTGTTCCCCAGACTTTAGTAACTAGACCATGTGCCCCAATTAGGCCAAGTGGACCCAATGGTGCTAGTGACTAAAAATAGACTAGATGACTTTCGATTTAGACATGACTCCTGATTTAGACATATGATAAAATTGGATAAGGGAGGATTAATAATCCTAACAAGGAGCTGAAGTCGAACATGGAGGAAACCTTTTGATTACCATCCATTGATGAGGACCGTTAACAAACGCGAGGGAAACCACCATTAGTGAAAATGGTCCCCAATGTATGTAGTACATTCTAACAAGTGTGAATACAAGGAATTGAAGTCGAACACTCAAAGAATCCATTGAGTAGGAGATAGTAAGGTATTCCCACTACCCAATAGCGAGGGAAATTTCCATTGATGATTGCAATCCCCAAGGTACTATCAATGACTCTAAATCGCATTCTCACAACAAGAGGTGTTGCAATCTATAAGAAGAGATCCGTTGGAAGGAAGGAATTAAGGCATCCTTCATCATCCAACATTAGGTAAGTCAAAGATTAATTGAATCTGGAACTGGTAATGAATTTCACGAGAAGAACCACCGAAGGCATGATGTAATGAATTGATACCAGGGAATGGCTGACACAAAAGGTCAAGGCAACTGCAGAATGGCTGACAAAGGTTTATCCTTGAACAAAGAGCACGACAAAAAAAGTGACTTGGGTAGATTTTGACATAAAGAGACCAACGACACAAATATACAATGTAGGAGACATTGTCAGATTCCCCATATAATTGGAAAAGAATCCAACTAGAGGAGTGAGAAACTCTGAATCAGTATAAGGTCAAAAACTGAGACCCAACTCTTGATAGACTCAAAAATGGTGCTTTGTTCAAAGAAACAAGACTTGATGCCATGATGTAAAATACATGTGAATGAACTTCCCTTCCCTATTTCTTGTAAAGGTTTAACAAGTCCAAGAAAGAAAACTCAGGGCCTTCTTCATTTTTGACAAGCTCGAAGAAGAAATAGAAGAATTCTTGATAAAGCACTGATTCGTGGATTTTACGAGCTCAAATTAGTGAATGATTGATGGTATTTTCATAGTTTAGAGAGTTTTAAAACTCCAAAGAAGACTCCAGGGGGGTTCTTTTTCGTAAAGTTGGTCTTCCAAGTCCAAAAAAGTGTAAAACAATACAGAGGAGAACCCTCTTAGCCCAGGTGATCTAAGGCATGCCTTTTTTCATAGTTAGTCGACAAGGTCTGAAAACGGGGTAAACTATCACCAGAATGACACACCTTCAAAAGCGACATGTAGCCTGAGTTTAACGAGTGTGAAGGAAGGAAAGATCAATCGGAAAGATCCATTTGATTATGAGAAATGGGGCTTACAACAGTAAACTCGATGCTTTGTTATTTAGGTTTTAGCGAGCATGACAAAGACATAAAGTACGCTCAAAATATTTTTCATGTTTAGCTCTAGAGCACGAAAAAGAGAAAACTAAGCTCGAAAAGATTCCTTTTTTCTGTAAGTCTAGTCCTTCAGGCCCAGAAAAGAGATAAATCTATACCTGAAGATACTCTTCTAGATTTCGAAGAAAATAGAGTACTCATTTTTCCTAAGTAATTCACAAGGCCAGAAAAAGGGGTAAATTTATACCTATGCGGATGATTGTTCAATTTACCTTAACGAGTCTGAACAAACAAGTTAACTCGGAAATCTAGTCAATTTTAGGGAGTCAGACCAGGGATTTAAAGATAACTCCATATCTTTCCAGTGAAGTTTTAACAAGTCTGAAAAATTCAACTTGCGACCTCCTTGTTTTTTTTAAAGAGCTCGAAGGAGAGAAGAAAGAATTCTCTAAATTGCGAGGAAATGAGTGTCATAGGCAGGCAAAACTAGTTCCAAGCGCGAGGAACAAACCTATGCATAATGCAAGGAACATGAGCAGGATAAAGACACTCGGGGAACGTCTCCTCAAGGTAAAATGTGTCAAGTTGCAAAGGAAAAATGGTACAAGGTTGAGCGATGATGAGAGCAGCAATGAGGGCTTATATAACGAGCTAAAAGCATGGAAGCCGGCATTAGGCTCATAAGCACGAGAAGGGTACATGCAAATGCAATTACATCTTGAGTAACAAAATAAGGCCAGTAAATAGTTGTGAATCCAACTACAAATACTATCTCCAAGAAAAAACAACATCAGAATCACATTCAGAAGAAAAGATCCGATGCGGATCACTTTAGAAGAAACACATGCGACTTTGCTATATTCTACAAAAGGTGTAGTTAAGGAAGAATAAACCAAAGAGGACTCTATTGGTCCAAGGCCCAAGTGTTCACAATCAGTAATATCAACCTCAGAAGAAAATCAAAGATCAACAGAGGAGATAGATTCTGCAGGAACAAACTCAGTATCACAGGAGTTGAAAAATTCATAAGAAAAATAAAACTCATTAGGATCACTGACTTATTGTTTGAAGGGAGAGTCCAAAAACTCAAAAAGACCAACATAAGAAGATTGATCCATGGGAAGATCGTGCTTACTAAGAAAATCAGGCTTATACTTAGTCACAACTGAACCAACATCCAAAAGAAGGTCAGACTGTATCAAAGACTCTGGGAAGACTTCATCTGAAGGAAGGAGATCATCCGATATAGGACACATGTCTAAAATTTCAAATGGATTGACAAAGTGGAGATCGGGCTCCACAATTTGTATAGGATGAATCATTTGCTCAATTGTTGGGACCGAGTCTCGGGAAGGTAAGCATGAACACAAAGGATTATCCTCATTGGAAATTGAACGCAAAGGACATGAGGCCACATAACTCACCTATGGCGGGGCAGTGTCTATAGAAACACTAGGTATCAATAAAGGAAAGACCTGGTTTCTAGTTGGGTTGGAAGAGGGATCAAGAAAATCCAACTGATCGATAGTGACAATTTCTTCACCATGATTAATGTACATCACATGAAAGAATGTTGACACCACATCTTGCATGGCATAAACATAATCATGCTCGAGGAGAATCTTAAAGTCCAAGGGGTCTTCTATCACCATGAAATCAACTAAGAAAGTCCTCCCACACAAAGTAGCAGGTGTTTGAGAAAGAATTCCCAAGGCTATACTAGTTCTTCTATCAAAATCCAATAACTGACTAGTAGTCAACACAAGGCTGGGAGATCCCATGCCTTGCCAAGCACGGACAGACAAGATACTAACTGAGGCTCCTTCATTAACAATACAATGAGCAATCATGTACTGTCCAACTTTGACCTTTATTTGGAAAGGTGCATCAGAAGGAATGTGTGGCTCAACTAGGTTATCCCAATCAAAGGTAACAATTCGAGAGATTGGTGGGGGTTCATTTGAAGCGAGTTCAATTCCCCTTGTTTAGTAAGTTCTGAATTGGCAGTGAAGAAAATGTTACTAGAAGACACTTCACTCTCCAAAGGAAGAGTGGGATTGATCGACAATGGAATCGATTCAACCACTCCATGAAAGTCACTCTCTGAAGGGAGAGTGGGATTGACCAAAGATGATATTGGTTCAATCATATAAGGATCACTCTCCGAAAGAAGATTGGGGTGAACCAAAGACTAGTGGGAAGGTTCAACCACTAGATCAACCAAAGGTTGAGTAGGTTGTTGAGAAACTATAGGTTGTTCAGGAACATGATATTCTTGAGTCTCAAACCACACTCTTTGCACCTCTGCAATAGTAGGGCATTGGTGAGTAAGATGACCTCCCTCACATAGATTACAAGGGAACTTAAGTTTTCCCTTCAAATGACCAGTTTTATCAATGGTGTCAACATGACTAGTAGTGGCTGACTATTTGTTCTTAGTATGATCTACAAAGGCTAAGAGTTTTCCCCAAGCATGGCCACTAGAAGATGGGTGACTGGGTCCAACCTAAATAAGAGAGGTTGTTTGTTGAAAAACTTCAGGATGTCAAAAAACCGGATGACCATGAAACCAAACTATCTGTACATCTACGATGGCAGGGCACTGATAAGTAAGGTGGTATCCCTCACAAAGATTACAAGGAAACTTGGGCTTGTGTTTTGAACAATTAGTATTTTCAACAATGTCAACATGACTCGCAGTGGCTGGCTGTTTGTCCTTGGCAAGAACCACAGAGGCTGAGACACTACCCCCAGCATGACCTGTAGAGGCTGACATACCGGGTCCAAGATGACCTATAGAGGTTGGACGGGTAGGTTCAACATGCTTTGTAGCAGTTGAGTGTGTGCCCCCAGCATGACCTTCATAGGCTGGAAAAGGTTTCCCAAGATGACCTGCAGATCCTGGGTAACTGGATCCAACATGAACTACAGGGGTTGGATGGGGAGGTTCAACTTGATCTACAAATGTTGAACGGGTGCCCTCAGCATGAACTACATAGGCTGAGTGGCTGGATCCAACGTGACCTGGAAATGTTGGAAGGATCTGACCAGCATGATCAGTAGAGGCTGGATGGTGAAGATCAACTTGATTTGCAGAGGTTGAGTGCTTAGATCCAAAATGACCTACAGAGGTTGGATAGGTATCCACATCATGAATTGTAGGTTGGGTGGTGAGGTTCAACTTGACCTGCAGAGGTTGAACCGATGCCCCCTTTATTACGAGTTTTCTTCCTATTCCTCCTTCTTTTACTCCTTTTAGACTGACGATTACTAGTGTCAGAACTTTCACCGCATGAGGTAGAAAGAGGAGGAGAAATAGCTACAGGTGAAGGGGAAACAATGTTTTGATTCCCTTTATATAAGGAGCTTACTTGAGAATCATCATGAGCATTCAGGATATTTGGAGTGGAAAACAACCACACTGGTATCCCTAGGGTGAATCCAGGTAGATTCCAGGTGGCCATCAAAGTAACACCAACATTCTCTATGAGAGGAATAGTACAAGGAGTTCCCATCATGGGGATCTCTTGGTTGGTGCTCAAAGGGGTGTTATCCATAGTTTCAAACAATAATACAAATTCTGAGGTTGACAAGAAAACAACATTACAAAGAACACACCACTAGAAAAAGACCTAAGTATAAAGCTAGGAAAACAAAGATGCCTTCCAAAGGAAAGTCTTGGATGATGAGGGCCTAGAACTAACCAGTGAAGGAAGGATAGTAGTTACTTGGCATATCGTTAAGATCCCTATGGGTGCAAGCACTGGAACCACCCAACTACCCTCTCAATTTGTATACCGAGGTTACCTTCCAATTCCACCCTGGGTGTAGTGGAAATAGCCTTCCAATGCTACCTGTGTAATATCCTAACAGACAAGATATTAAGGCTACCAAAATTGCGAAGAAATTCCAGCCGAACAGTCATCAGTCCAGCCGATGCACATGGGTAGGGTAGCTAAGCCCAAAACCCAAAATGTACCAGGCACCACACGGGGCCAGGAAGAGGTATTGGATGAGTCCCCAAACATGCAACAACTTTGGTGTATGATTTACTGAGAAGTGGAGGGGGTATCTCCAACAACTCAGTATCGCACAACCTCGTGCTTGACTCTTGTGTGAGAGGATCTTTCCGGTGTATTTCTCAACGAAGTTGGATTTTCTAATAGATAGGACACTATGTTTGAGTTTAAATTTTTGGTAAGTTAAGAAATCCCTTACCCAAAATACTATCCTAGACTAGTGTGTCTCATCCCTATAAACAAACAATTACTAATAATTTTTAAATATTAAGCGTTTATTTGAAAGGGTTGTTTATTAATCAAAGGGGGCAATGGAGGTGAAACCAATGGTGTTTTGAATCAAATTCGAAACAAAATGACAAAACAAAAGAGAACATAAAATGCAAAAAGGAAAAACTTTTCTCTTTCTTTTTCAAATATAAAACTTGAAAGCCACAAAAGAAATTTTTATTCTTATTTTTTCAAGAATAATGATATGCAGTGCATTAAAGATGCAACCCTAATCTACATGCATATTAAACAACTATATGTTCTTTTCATTTTCTTTTATAAATGCAAAAGAAAAACTACCTACAAACTAAAGTATGCAGATGACAAGAACAAAGCAAAAGGAACTCTGCTATACAACCACCAAACAGACTCTAGAATACCCTAAAGTTAGTATAAACCCTACTTGGAAGGAAGGCTTGCATAAGAGACACATCAACTACTTTGGCAAGGTGAAGTTAACCAACAAAAGAAGAAGGAAACAAATACCAATAAGCTTCTAAGTTCAGACAAATATCACTAACAAAGGCTGACCAGAAACATAATCCAAAAACCATGCCAAGCAAAGGGGGTGGGGGGGATGAGAAAAGAGAAAACATTAATGTTATAAAAGGACTTACCACATAGATAAGAAGCACCTAACAGAGATGACACTAGCTTCATAGGTTCATGGAGATGCAGAGGACCCCTAAAACCTACCAAACAACCCTCAAATAAGAGAAAAAACCACAAAAAATGAGGAAAAAATATTGTTTTAGGGGAATTCACGAGTTTCCTTACTGACAGGTCACGTGTCATATGCATGTTTCCAGTATAGCAGGTCATGTGTACATCCCATACATGCGATTGTGGATTCTGCAACTCACGAATGGGTGGAAAAAGGCCCAAAGAAAGCCAAAAACTACCTTAGAAAGGCAGGGGAAGTGTTCTATCAGGATGAGAAGGTGTTCTTAAGTGGAAAGAAGGACCTAAAATGTTGCAAAAGACTGGAAGAAATATAGATAAACCCCAAACATATAATTCACTCCCCGATGGAGTTGCCAGTTTATTGTAGAGGAAAATTTCGTATGGATAGGGTTTAAGAGGCCATCAACGTAATAGGGTTGAAAGAGAGATGCATATAGTTTTACAAGTATATCTAAGCAAATTTCAGAGATTATAATGGTTCATACCTTGACAAATGAAGGTCGATCCAAGCAACCCTTTAATCCTCCTCTTGCTCCTCTTGCTCCAAGAGGCCTGCAAAATGAATTATACCTTCCTCACACCAATATGACCACATGTAAAACAATGATAATCAAAGTAATATGAGATCCTAATCTAATTAACATAAACATCTGATCATAAACAGAGATTTAATCACACATTGAACAATGATTTGGGAAGAATAAGGACATCACATCTTTATTAATCATGAAAAGGAGTACAAATATACCTTATCTTCATGTTGGGCACCTCAGGAAAGCTTGATCTAGTTCTGTTGCTTCTCTTCTCTAAGGAACTCATCTTCCAAGCTCTACAACACAAAGAAATAGCTTATAGGGAAAAGGTGGGGAGGAATGAGAGTCCCAATTCCTCTAGCATAACAATGAAAAGATTCAAGTCCCTTCTAATGGACCTCTCTACCTCTATTTATATGTTTCTGAAGAGATAGGGTCGAAGACAAAGTAGCTACAACTGAAGGATACAGTTGCATAACCACCCAAACTACCCAACATTCGAGAAACATCCATTTTTGACATGTACAAGAAAAATATGCGGGCTGCAGTGACAACAGTCACATATGCAAGTCGATATATGCAGGTTGCAGTGACAATAGTCGTGTATACAAAGGGATACATGAGTTGCAATGTTAATACTCACACATACAATAGTAATTCATGGAATATGCGGGTACCATGTAGGACAAGTCATGTGTACAAAGTGGAACACACGGGTACTGTATAGGACAAGTCGTGTATAGCTCAAATATGTTCATTTTAATTGTACTTTTGGTCATTTTAGACTTTGGTGTCTTTTGGAAAGTTTTAGCAGATTCAGGTACATTTCCAATGGTGTAGAGAAGAGGCCAAATGGAGTTACAGAACTCCAGATATGGATCCTCCAATATAGGTGTTTTTTCAGTGACTTTCATAAAGTGTCATCGTGGAAGTGTCGACATGCGACAAAATCATGGGAAAGTGGTCACAGGAAGAGATGTGTCATTTTGGGCTATAACAGCAGGATTAGGGTTCTCTTTTCACACATCATTGGGTCATTTAACACATATATTCAAATACAATCTTTACGAGATTCCATGTTGAACCAATGCAACGCTTGTTCCTAAAGAGAGTTCTTTAGAGTTCATATATGGAGGGGCAACTCATTTGAATTTGCTAAAACTTTCACTAAGAGAAATTTGTAAGAGGATGCTTATGGAGCAGAATTTGCAGGCCATAATATTGAGAATAATATCATATGTACAGGAATTTGTTGGGGAATACTGTTGTGCACCAAAAATAATATTGGTAAAACACAAGCCAATTTAGGAAAATAGAAAACCACATAAAACAGAAAGATATGCGTCAAAGCACATTTACTTCTCAGTAACTAATGTATATGTATACATCAGAAGTGACTATTGGAGTTCATATTCCAAGTGGCCTCTTGGACTCCTAGGTGAATCTTGGTCTCCCCTATGACCCATCATTTCCTTTTCTCATGAAAAGGATGAATAATAATAATACAACATATGGGAATATGCTCACCCAAATGATTAGATTCCCAATATATTGGTTGAACTCTAATCCAATGTTTTTGAAAATGCTCAAGACCTTCTTCTTTAATATCTTGTATAGTTGGACAGTACAAACAATTTCCACTGTTGTCCTTCCTGTGAGCTAGTTAGCATAACTTCTTTTTAGAATGTCCATTCTTCCCATGAGAACCATACTTGAAGTATGAGGTACAAAAATGAGAAGTTTTGAAGAACTCTACAAGTTTGCCGTTTCTAGCCATTTCCTCCACATATTTTTCAATTTTTGCAATCAAATTCATTATGTAAATGTGTTATAGAGTGTAGATTCATTTTTTTCAATCAAAATGATTATGTCAATATGTTTTAGAGTGATTCATGGTAGCATAGATTGTAGTGGTATATTATATTTACCCAATGTTCAGATGGAGATATGTATGATGCAAGTGTCGTACAAAATTATGAGAATAGAAAAATTTGGGTATTTGGAAGAGTCTCATATATAGGTTAGGTTCAAAGAGGTGAAATGTTATACTATTTAGACTTTTTCATGTTATTGTTGGGGGGATTCTGCTATACAATCTTTGGCCAAATGACGATTTTTCATTGCTAAAATATCATTTTTGAATGTGTGAATGGACTCAAGCCCCTCAAATACCTTTATTGCGCCCATATTATGCAATATCAACAAGTCATATATGCAATTCCTACAAATCTTCTCAATTTTTAACTAATTTTCCAGCAAAAACATTAAAAATATATATCTACAAAAATGTCCACGCATAATATGTTTAGAGTACAACTACCAAAACTATGACAAACCCTACAATAAACCATTACACGCGGTTGCTAATGGAAAATACCTCTAACACTTAATGATGTAATATTTATTTTGTATTTTTCATTATACGGTCAATGATTAAAAAAAGGCTCTCATCCAATCAAATCTCTAAATGTTATAATTAATACAATTTTTTTTAATAAACTTTAACAAACTTATAGTCAAATTTCAAAAATAATAATATGAATGTAAATAATAATAATAAATGAAAACAATATTCACTATATAGCAATAAGGACTAAAACTACATGTATGTAGTTAAACACCGGTGGATACTTGATACCACATGACCTCCTTTCTAGCATAAGTCGTGATGGAGAACAAGGATATTGGATATCTTGGTATTACTATAGGGGTCACTTTTTGTCTTAGAGTAAGCCCTAAAACTTTTGTAATTAGATAAGAGTTAGTCTTCCTCTCATGTAATGAAACAAGTTAAGGTCTAAGAGTGAAGTGGAAATAAGTTTTTCTTGAAAAACGATGATGATTCAACTCACATTTGTGGATAGTAGCCAATAATAAATATCCTTACTACCAATTTAATAATTGAATTATGATATATTTTACCATATTTTTAAAAAATAAAATTGAATTGAAAACAACATAAAATTAAAACCAATTAAACCAAAAAAATAATATGATAAAATTAAAAACCAACTAAACCATAAAATAATATGATTAAAAAAACACACAATTTGGGTAAATTCAACATGCAATTAATCTTTTTTGCACTATAACATTTCAATATTTACTTTTGCACATGTTTTTTTTAAATTGGATATTGTGTTTCTCCTGCTTTTCATTACCTTTAACATTTATTATTATTATCATAATACTAATGTTTTTATATTTATATTTACCATGAAATGTGTTGTTCTTACTTTTTTTATTCGTTTAATATTTATTTTTTCATATATATATATACTTTTATTAACAAAATAAAAATAATAAAAAGCAAAACAGAAATTACATCTATCAATAAAAAAGAGGAAGACCATCCTCATCCATGTATCTACAAGACAAGGAACAATTCAAAATGGCATCACTTTGGCTTGAGTAGTCCTCATAGAACAAATCAATAGAAACTGTAGCTAAGAGATACAAAAATTGGTGACTAAAATGTCAACCACCCAAAAAAGTATGAAAAAAACTACCATAATCCTCCCACAACAAATACCAAAGTGAGAAATATAGATCAACAAGTTCCTATACCAAAAGGAACAATACAAAATGGCATCAATTTAGCCTAATGAACCCTCATATATCATATCAACAAAAATTGTAGCTGAGATATACAAAATCAGTGACTATAATGTCCACAGCGGAAAAGTAATGAATAAATTTTCCATAAATCCTCCCATAACAAATACCAAAACAAGAGTTATAGATCATTTATAAAAACAAATAGAGAAAGTTACTTTAGATATGATACTTGAATCAACTATTTTTGAAAAATGAAATAATCCTTCCATCAATACCAAAGCTTGTTTTGAAAGGATATCATCTTCTCCATTGAATTCTCAATATTAATGTTGGAAGAAAATCCCATCCAACTCTAAATGAAGCTTCATAATTTTTTCTTTCCACCCTTCAAATAATACCGCCTATAGCTGACAGTTTCGGGAGACCCAATCAATAATCACTTTTGAGTCTCCATAAC
Organism: Pseudotsuga menziesii; assembly: GCA_001517045.1. Lineage (NCBI taxonomy): Eukaryota > Viridiplantae > Streptophyta > Pinopsida > Pinales > Pinaceae > Pseudotsuga > Pseudotsuga menziesii. Next base: position 403,282 of record LPNX010585000.1, read on the forward strand.
CTGCAAGTGAGAAATTATCTTAGTACGTGCAAAGAACAATAGACACTAGCATGGAAAATAGTTCCCCTCTAGTGTTAGTATCATTGCTACAATTTAGTTTAAGCTTGAAAACCTGAGCCTCCCCAATTCTCAAAGATGTGCTATCCCCACAAATCACCAGGAAAAGAAAAAAGAAGTAGAGCTTGGAAAGAAAGACAAAACCCACTCAAACCCTCCTCAGGTGGAAGAGGATGTTGAAATGTTGGGATATGAATCCAACGACATGAAATGATAGGAGATATAGACCTTGATGGATTGAAAAAGGCAGTACAAGACCCAGATAAAGGAATCACTCCCTCTCAGTAAGTGATATTACTGCCCGCATGGGTGTAGACTGACTGGCAAGTGCCGTGTAAATGAAGGAATGTTGTAAAGGAGGTCTCAAGGTCAAATCTCACTTAGACTTACTCGTGCCCCATGTTTGTGGGTTGTGTGGACGCACCTGGGGTTATAGTGGCAGCCGACGGGAATGGACCCCGTGTCACGCGAGTACCAGAACCGCCTAGTTACCGATTCCCCTAGTATAAAAAAAAGGGGGTGATATTACTCAATGAGGCCATTATCAAAACTAGAAAAGCAAAAACCCTGGAGTGGTCTCGAAAAATCCCAATGAAAAATTCCATGAAGTGATAAAAAAGAATGGAAATGAGAACCATGGAAGAAGAAGAAACCAACAACGTATATAGGGGAAAAACTAGTGGCTTTAGGACAAATTCCTACTATAGAGGCATCACTCACCATTTCATTCAAACCTTCTCAATGAATCTCATCTCTTGGAACATTAGAGTCTCCAATACACCGCAAAAAAGGTGTGTTTTGAAAGGAAAAATTGCCTAAAAAAAAACCCTATGTTATGTTCATCCAGGAAACAAAATGCTCCAAAGAAATCTTTAAAGCAATAGGAGTGAGAATCTAGAAAGGTAGTGAATCCATGGCTATTGGTGTTATTGGATAAGCAAGAGGAATAGGTATCATCTGGAACCCTCTTGAAGTTAGCCTGTCAAGTTTTTTAGCTACTAAATTCTCTATTTCTGCTTAATTTCACATCTTAGGCACCAGTATCAAAGGAATTCTCTCTAATTTTTACGTGCCTTTCTCACTTTCTCCCAAACAAGATTTCTTGAACTCCCTTAAAATATTGTAGTGCTCTTCCATTGAGAAGAGAACTAACCATATTCCCATTCATCTCCTTTGTACAACAACTTAGTAGAACTAAGTTTGATCATGTTAATGTAATTGTAACTTCAGAATATATTCACTTGTATTTCTTATGTATTGTAACCCGATGTTTATTCCGGGATGTATTTGTAATGTACTTGAGTCATTTCATGCCCTGATGTTCCTATCAGAAGTTTCTATAATGTAAACAAGTCATGTCAAGTCAAGGTGGGTAACCCTCCTATTGGCTAAGGGTTAAGTCCCTGCAGTTCTGGGGCACTAGGGTTATTAGACTCACCTAGAGAAGTCGGCCTTAGTTGGGTTTAGTCAAGTCAGGAATTAGTATAAATAGAGAGCTAGCCTCTCTATTTAGCACACACTCACTCACACTCAGTTGTAGCACATAGCTAAGGAAGAGGAAGACACTGGGGCAAGGAAGAAAGAAGGTTATTGCTGTCGAGAGATCATCTTACTGTTTTGGGTTTTACTTTTGGTGTTGATTCTATCTCTGAGGAAGTTGTGGGGTTTTCTCCTTTATGGTTTCCCCAAGGAAAAACATTGTGTTCATTGTCTCTTGTGTTTGATTGTTGTGCTTGTTATTCTCTCAGTTAAAGATCCTAATGTGATGCTAGCTTAATGTTAAAAATCTAACATGGTATTAGAGCTAACCTGAGAAGAAGACACTGTGCAGCTGTGGGAACTAGAGCTTCCTACTTTGTGGATCTCTCTCCACAAATTTTCAGCAAAAGAAGGTTGGAATAACTCTCCTCCCTAGGGCGCATCTTTTTGTCGAAGCAGAATCCAATTCTGAGGTTTTTCAATTTTGGACCCGACACTGCTGCCGAAAATTAGGGCTTTTCACAGAAGTGGAATTTTTCAGTGAGTCTAGGCCTGGATTGATCTCCTCCTCAAAATCGAAGTTAGGGATCAAGATCAAAGCATTTGGTTGGAAAAAACTTTGAAAAAGAAAAACCCTAATCTACTCCTGAACCAGCACTGCAGGATTTCAGCTCCAAATCTAGATCTGACATCTTGACCTGGTAAGATCTAAATCTTTTGTATTTCCATTTGAGGTTCTCAGTTAAGATGTCTCATCATACCAAGCTTGATGAAAAGCTTGAGGGAGCTGATAACTTCCGAGCCTGGAAGTATAGGATCTCCCTGGTCCTAGAATAAAATGAGTTGGACTCCTATATCCATGAGGAGGTTCCAGTTCCAGAGGGAGATGAGGCTAAGGCCTTACATAAGAAGAAGTTGGTTATGTAAAAGAGGATTATTGCTGATTCAATGAAGGATCACCTCATACCACAGGTGTCCTCCCTCAAGACACCTAAAGCTATGTTTGATTCCCTAACCAAACTGTTTGAAGGGAAGAACATCAATCAGAAGATGACTATAAGGAACCAGTTGAAGAATGTAAATATCCAGAATGAGGAGACCATCCAGTGATACTTCACAAGGGTCTCCCAGATCAAAGAACAGCTAGAAGCAGTAGATGAAGAAGTGGAGAATGCAAAAATTGTGATGACAACCTTGAATGGTCTCCCTAGGTCATGGGATTTTTTCATCCAAGGAATATATGCTAGGAAGAAGTTAGTCAAGTTCAATAGACTGTGGGAAGAATGTTCACAAGAAGAAGCTAGAATAGTAGCTCAAGAAGAAAAGATAGGAAGTGAAGATCAAGCTCTCACAGTACACTCTAAGAAAGGAAGAAGGGAAAAGCATCATCACCAAGGTAAGCATTCTGATCAGAAAGGTTCATCCAAACTTAGATGTTATACATGCGATGAAATATGACACTTTGCTAGAAACTATCCCATGAATAAGAATGGATCCAAGAAGAAGAGGAACTCCAAAAGAAGACATCATGCTCACACTGCTGAGGATGATGATCCTCCTAGAAAGAGATTAAAACAAGAAAGTGAAGACTCTTCAAGTGAAGAAGAATATGTTCTGATCTCCGCTCTCACGGGAACTGTCACTCATGGAAGAAAAGATTTTCTTATTGACAATGGAGCTTCCAAACACATGACAGGTTTCAAGGAATCTTTTGAGAAACTATCCGAACATAATTCACCCCATAAGGTGAAACTTGGGGATTACTAACAATATTCCATAAAAGGTAGTGGTGAATCCTCCTACAAGCTAGACTCTGGAAAGTCTATGAAAATTAAGGATGTCTTGTTTGTACCAGGACTAAAGAAGAATCTTCTATCCATATCGGCACTGGATGCAAAAGGCATGAGAGTTGCATTTGTAGATGGCCAAGTCCTCATGTGGTCAAGAGGAAATACTATTGACGATGCAATAGTGATTGGAGAACAAGAAGGAGGATTATACAAATTGAAGGGCCATCCAGAACAAGCATTAGTCGATGACACAGTAGAGCCAAATGAACTTTGGCACACAAGGCTTGCACATGTGCACTACAAAGCACTACCACTTGCAAGCAAATTTGTTGAAGGTCTTCCAGAAATTCAAGCAAAACATGAAGGGGTCTGCAAAAAATGTGCGAAAGGAAAGAATACAAAGAAGACATTTCCAAGTAGCGAAAGCAAGGCAAAAGGAATCTTGGAAATCATCCACTCTGATGTATGCAGACCAATGTCATCAAGTTCACTAAGTAGGTATGTATACTATGTTTCTTTCATTGATGAATTTTCTAGGAAGACATGGTTTTACTTCATGAAGAACAAAGATGAAGTTTTCAGCAAGTTCAAGGAATTCAAAGCCTTGATCGAGAACCACACAGAAAAGAAGATCAAGACCTTTTGATCAAATAATGGCGGAGAATTCACATCAAATGAATTCAAAGACTTATCCAAAGAATCAAGGATTAAGAGGGAGTTATCCACTCCATATAATCCACAACATAATGGGGTTGCAGAAAGGAAGAATAGAACTATCATGGAAGCTACAAGAGCAATGCTTCATGATCTAGATCTTCCCATGCATCTATGGGCAGAGGCTACCAGAACACCGATGTATGTACAGAACCATACTCCACACAGAGTACTCGAGAACAAGACACCTGAAGAAGTCTTTTCCAGCAAGAAACCAGAAGTCAACCGTCTCAGAATATTCGACTGTCCTGTGTACATACACATTCCAAAAGAGAAGAGAACAAAATTATATCCTTCAGGAAAGAAGGGTATATTTGTGGGATACTCTGAAAGCTCGAAGGCTTACAGAATATATTTTCCAATATTCAAGAAGATAGACATAAGCAGGGATGTAACATTTGACGAAGACACAGACAAAAAATCCAGAAAGAGACCCGCTGAAGAACCTGAAGAAGCAAAAGCACCCAAAATTCATGATACAACCATGAATGAAGAGACTCAAGAAGAAGATCGAGAATTTGAAGAACCACAAGAACCTGTAGATCCACCTCAAGAGAAGAGTCCTCACAAGAGGAAACCTGCTTGGGTATGAAAAGTTATCCAAGGTGTGGAAAGATATGGGGCTCCAGAAGAAAATCACAGAGAAAGAAAGAGAACCAGAACCTGCTCTGGATATGTAGCTTTACTATGTGACTTTATCAATAAAGAACCTTCCAATTATGAAGAAGCAGTAGAACGAAAAGAATGGAAGGATGCTATGATCGAAGAGTATCAATCTATCATGAAGAACGATGTTTGGAATGTTGTCCCAGGACCAGAAGGGAAGTCGGTTGTAATTTCCAAATGGATCTACAAGATCAAGCATGTTGCAGATGGTAGCATAGAGAAACAAAAGGCAATATTCGTGGCTCATGGCTTCTCACAGAAAGAAGGAATAGATTATGAAGAAACCTTTGCACCTGTAGCCAGATACAATTCTATCAAATCAGTACTTGCTATGGCTGCAGTGATGAAATGGAAGATACACCAAATGGATGTCAATACTACTTTCTTGAATGGTGTAGTGGAAGAGGAAGTGTACGTAGAGCAGCCACTCAGTTTTGAGACACATGACAGGGAGTCTCATGTGTGTAGATTGAAGAAAGCCCTGTACGGTTTGAAATAGGCACCCAGGACATGGTACGGCAGAATTGACAGCTTTCTATCCAGTTTGGGCTTTACCAAGAGTAAAGTAGATTCCAACCTTTACTACAAGGTTGAATATGGCAACCCAGTGATGCTCCTACTATATGAAGATGATCTATTTGTAACAAATATGGATGGGTTGATTACTAATACGAAGAGAAAGCTTGCTGCTGAGTTTGAAATGAAGGGCTTGGGTATGATGCACTATTTTCTAGGCATGGAGGTGTGGCAGGATGCAGGTGGAATCTCCCTCGGATAAGGGAAGTATGCAGTAGAGGTCTTGAAGAGGTTTGGGATGATGGACTGTAAGGCCATGACCACACCTATGGTATTGAACCTTAAGTTGTTGAGTGATGCTTCATAAGAATCGGTTGATGCCATGGTGTATCATCAGATGATTGGGTCCTTGATGTACCTGACAAACACGAGACTAGATATTTGCTTTGCTGTGAACAACTTGAGCCAGTTTCTGACAGATCCGAGACATGTTCACTTGATTGCTGCAAAGCATATTCTGAGGTACCTGAGGGGTACAATTGATTATGGGCTCAAGTATGAGGTGAATCAAAAGATTAACCTGGATGGTTCTGTTGATTCAGATTGGGCAGGAAGTGCCATCGATAGGAAGAGCACTTCAGGGTGTTGCTTCAGTATGGGATCAGGTGTGATCTCTTGGTTTAGCAGGAAGCAATCATGTGTGGCATTGAGTACAACTGAAGCAGAGTATGTCGCAGCTTGTTTAGCTAGTTGTGAGGCAGTATGGCTGAGGAAGCTACTGTCTGATTTATTTGATCTCCAGATGGATGCTACTTGTATACATTATGACAACCAGAGTTGTGTGAATTTGTCAGAGAATCCAGTGTTCCATGACAAGTCGAAGCATATCGAGATCAAGTATCACTATATCAGGGATATGGTGCAGA